>JAUZNJ010065220.1:0-10844 GCA_034780135.1 Jordanella pulchra
AGGAAGGGACAAAGGAAGGAAGGTAGGAAGGAAGGAAGAGAGGAGGGAAGGAAGGAAGAAACGAAGGAAGGAAGGAAGAAACGAAGGAAGGAAGGAAGAAACGAAGGAAGGAAGGAAGAAACGAAGGAAGGAGGGAAGGAAGGGACGAAGGAAGGAAGGGACGAAGGAAGAGGGAAAGGAAGTGAGGAAGGGAGGGATTGAGTGAGGAAGAAAGGAAGGAAGGAAGGACCTAAATAAGGGAAAAAAAAGGTAAAAGTATAGAAGGGTAAAAGGAAGGACAGAAAGGAACTAAGGACGGACAGAAGAAAGGAACAGTAAAAGGAAGGAAGGAGGGTGAGAGGAGGTGGAAGGAAGGAAGGAAGGAAGGAAGGAAAAAACAAAGGACGGATGAGAGGAAGGAAAAGGAATGACAGAAGAAAAATGAAAGAAACAGTTGAGGGAAGGAAGTGTGAGGAATATTTGCCACCATTTTAGGACATCATGAGCCTTATTTTTCTTTCTTCCTTTTTCCTTCTATTTTCAGTTGAGTGACAAAAGCGTTAGAGTTCATGTTTCAAATGGGAGGGGTGGGGAGGGTAGTGTTGGTGTGTGTGACTGAGAGAAAGGTGTGTGTGCTTGTTCTTTATAAGTACATTTTGATTAGATTTGATTATTTGCCTCTTGGGGGCAGATAAAGTGCCCTGAGGGGCCTTGAGTTTGACACATAAGCCCTGAATCATTTTAATACTTATTTTAATAACAAGCGTTTCAATCATCACACTTATGGTTGTTTGCAAGCAAATAAAAATAAAAAAAGATTGTGATCTTGTTTAACAATAAAAAGCATACATTTTTATATTTCCTTTCTTAGTTTTTATAAAATCTGATTCCTTAGATCCATTTTCCTCAGCTTTAAAAAAAATATCATGAAAATGTGACTGAATTTAAATTGTTTATTAATTCTATTAATTAATCAACTGATTTATAACGAAATCAATCACCAAGTCCATCCAGCAAGTTGTCGGAGACCTACTTTTAACCTGCTGTTCTGGCGCCTTGACGTGGCTCAGCATCCCGGGCATGTTGACGCTGTTTCTGTGCATGTACTTCAGGAAGACGTCTGCATTTCTCCTGGCCAGGGTGCAAGCCTGTACAAACACACGCCGTCGGCTCAGAGCTGCAGCTAAAACTAGCTTTGGTTTAACTCTACTGGAGGAGCCTTACCTTAAGGAAGGCCTCCTTCTGCTCCAGGTGTTTGCTGATCATCGGGGTCACGTGGTCTGATTCACAGGTGGGCCCCAGTTTGTCTGCTCCTCCACACCAGTCCTCCTCCCTCTTATACTCCTGCTCCAGACTCTCCAGCACGCTGCACACCTGAACAGAGGAACTCAGCAGGTTTGTTTCTAATAACAAAAAAGGAGAAAAACCAGGAGCTGATCAGGAACATCTACCTGTTCAGAGGTCTTGTAGAACGCCACAGAGGCGTTGACCAGTTTGAGCCGATCCTCCATCTTCAGCATCAGCTGCTGCCAGTGGGAGGCCACTTTCTCTGCACAGTCTCTGATCAGGTCCATGTCATAGTGGTTGGCCTGGAGGAGAGCCTCTGCCTTCTGCTGAACCTGCAGAGCGCTCTGGTGGGTCTTCTGCAGGAGGGCGGAAAGAAATCAGGAACTAGAGTCACCAAGCTTTGCGACATGAGCAGAAAACATGATCAACGGGATGAATCCAGCTCTACGCTACCTCTATGGCATGCTGGAACTGTTCGTGTTCCCTCTGTAGCTGCTCTGCCTCCTGCAGGGAGCTAGCCGTGATCAGACCAGCGTTAAGCATTGATTCACCGTTCCGGATCCAGCCCAGAACCTTCAGCAAGCGTAAAGAGAAGAAAGACTTTATCTCAGTCTCTTTAAAAAAGCCACTTCAAATGAGTTTGAGTCCAACCTGCTTGACTTCTGCCTGCAGGTGTCTCAGCTGGACGCACTGCTCCAGGTGTCTGCGGTGCTGCTCAGCAGCAAGGTCCAATTCCTGCTGCTTCTCATGTAGGAACTCCAACAAGTCCTGGACCCGTGTGGCCATGTCCACATCCCGATCGCACAATAACTCCACACCTACAGACACACCAGAGGAAGAGTTTCCTCTTTAAAAATGTCACTTTTCCAGATGTTTTCCCACATTTTAACACAAAGGCAAATAAGGCAACATGACGATGAGCCGTCTTTTAAAGGCCCCATTGAAAATATCTACTTTATGGAAATCTGTGTCTCTATAAGATCCCAAGAATTTAAACCTGAACTTGTCAAATCCGGTTCAAATGAACCCAAAATAAAAACAGATTCTTTAAATCTCCTTTTGTCTTCGTTGATTATTTGATTTTTTTTGTTTGAAAAACCTCATAAAACAGCAGATTCAGATCCTTATTTGACTAAAAACTAGTTGGATTAAGACCAAGGAAACTGAAGAAGCTGTTTGATAACAAATGGAAAATTCAGTTTAAATCTCCATCAGTGATGAAACATAACCCCATTTTTCAACCTGATTGAAGGTAACTTTGTGAACCTAGACGTCCTCCAGCATAAACCAGTTACTGACGTTTGGTTTTAACCAACTGCTGCTCAATTTAAACCCTCCAATGATCAAACTGGAGAACCTGATTTTAACAAGCAGAAAAGTTTAGCCAGTTGGTCGGGCTTTATCACTTCCAATGGGTTTGTTATTTTATTTTCCTCAGCCAGAGCGTCAAAACATGGAAACAACAAATACCGCCACTGCTTTTCTCCTTTAAAGGAACCTCATTTAAATATCAGAAGGAACTAAAGCTGAATAATTGGTTTAAAATGAATAAATTTAACACTTTACAGAAACCCTTAAACTTCTACAGATGTGTGCATTTATTACTCTGACAGCGATTAAAAAGCTTTTATGTAACAAATAAAAGATAAAAGTAAAATATCTGAATAGAAATCAAAGTAAAAAGCCCTTTAATTTGTATATATTTTAAATCTCAGCTTTTAGAAGATTAAATAATGAATAAAAACGGGAAACTTAAACATTATCTCACACTTATTGTTAAACTCTAACGGATCCAGATCTGAAAAATGGCTAAAAAGAAATAATTTTTAGAATCTTCTGATATCTTTTCTATGTTTACCGCTTGTTGCATAACGTTACCGCTCTTTGTGTGGTTCCACAGAGCACCTATTAGCATTTAGGTTCACAGGTGAGTTATTACTGTTGGTGAGTGGGAGCCTCTCATCACAAACTGTGAGTGAATCTGAACCTGGACACCTACACAGGAAAACTAATGGAGCTGACAGAGATCTCTGCAGCAACGTGGAACCAAACACTGCAATCCAACGGTGCAGAGTTTCGCTTTGGAGTAAATGCAGCAGGGATCTCACCAGACGCCTGGACTTCGTTGACATACTGCAGCAGCTCCTGCCCCTGGTGGATGACATCAAACGTCAGGTTGTTCATGGTCAGGGCCTTGTCTGCGTGGTGCTGGAGCCGCTGCTCTGCTAACGTCAAGTCCTCGGTGTCAAAGTCAGTCTTCTGACCCGTCAGCTCCTCGTTCCAGGACTCCAAATCTGAGATGATCTGAGGAGGGATTGGAAACGTCTTTTTTTAGGCCACAGTTAAAGGCCTTTCTTAGTGTTAATCATTTCTAAAGTTTAAAGATGACATTTTGTCCTATGGCTCTGAGTTAATTACAATTAAATACCTTTTTTTCTGAACCCAAGTACAGCTTCTTATCTTTCTAAGCTATGCTGCATATGATTTAAGGGTGTTAAAACCATTTGTAGGGGCTTGATGGTTTGGTTGTATTATTAAGGGTCGATGGAAGTGGATCAGGTCGTTTGTTATTTGGTTGGAAACTAAACATAAAAAAAAAAAAACAAAAAAAAACACTTGTTTTTGTGTTTTTTTGAGCCAAAAACAGAGAACCCTTGAAATACGAAAAAATAAAATACCAAACTTTTCTTTTTTTTGCATGAGACAAGTAGCCTGACCTCGGAAACCATGGGAAGAAAAAAATATTCTACAGGAGAGTTTCACTTTATTCCATGGAAATAAACGGTTAACTTTACAAACAAGCAAATGATTCTTCTCTCTGTGGGACTGAAGGAGCCTCGGTTCTTCCCAAGCAGCTTCGTTTTCACGCAGCACAGTTCGATTTCCTAACAGTAACATTTGCAAGCTGGTTGGATACGAGTATGCATAGTGATGACAACAGTTGCCATGGAGATCAGGTGAATCGACACTTCTTGGATTTTTTGGGGTGTTTTTAATCCTCATACGAAACGAAATCTGAATATTAGTAAAATAAAAATAGGTTTTACGCCTTCTTGGTTTTTTTTTTTTTTTTTTGTAGCTACAATATTTAGCGTATACCTGGTAGAGGGAACTCCCAGGCTACTTGTCAAAAATATGATAATAGAAATTGAACCCTCAAGCACTACTTATTTAGAGTTTTTTTTTTTTCATTTTTATTTACTGCATAATAATCAGAAACCAGATCCGCTTTCTGGGTCAATACAAAAACAAAAATACTGGCGTGTTTTTGTTTTTTCCAGTGTGGATTATAAAATAATAAAAAGAAGAACTGCCTGTGATCCCAAACCAGCGACCGGCTCTGAGCCCAGAACTTAAATCTGATCCGAGTCCACTTACATCGATGGCATCTCTCTCAAAGATGCGGAGCTGGAGGAAGAGCTCCAGCTTGATCTTCCTCTCCTGAAAAAGCTCCTCCATCTGAGCCTGGGCCTCGTCCAGCTGCTGCAGGACGCTCTCGATGTGGTTGATGGAGCTGTTGTGGGGGGTTTTGTTGCTGGAGATGGCAGAGTCCCTGGAATGATAACGATATAAAAAACAATTACGATTAAGCAATAATCTGCAGTTGTGCAGCTATAAAAGACACCGCCGGGCGTTATGCCAGTCAGGGTTCACTGTTCTGGAAACTGCTGCGTTGGTATAAACTGCTGCAGCTAGCATGGAAAACAAACGCTCAAATGTTGCATCGTTCATCAAATATAAATCTTTCCCTATAGGTGGTCAGTTTTAAGATGGTTTTAAAGGGCTGGACATGAGAAAGCACCGGTAGTACAGGTTAGCTGCAGGCTCACTAATCACACTTCCAAAGAGGAGAGCACGTGTGAATCCAAACCCCAGATGGTGTGTGGAGCTACAGTTTCCTCTCTGCGAGACCGTCGCACAATTAGACACACATTTACAAAAGTGGGCTTATGTAAGAAACCACGGTGGAGCCAACACACCAGGGAGAGGGTGGCGAGCACAAAGAGAGACGAGGGAGCGAGGAGAGGCGCTGGAACATCCTCTGCATAAAAATAAAGCCGGACGACCACATCCACCTCTCTCACGCTGCCTCGCATCCTCGCAGCTTGCCGTTTTTGCTTCAGATACATGTCGTCAAACACGGAGCTTTTTCTATACAGCTTATATTTACCTTTTCTTATTATAGTCAAACATATTTATTTAAAAATAAGACATTCAAGCCTAAATTAGAGCTAAGATGAATGATGGAACATAAGGCCCAAAGAAATAATACATTGAAGAACTCTTTTGCATTTCCAGTTTTAAACATCCATTTATGCATGAAAATGCTTTATTAAAGATGAAACAAAAATCTAATAAATTAGCCAGAGATAGATAAAATGAGAGGCCTAAATCATGTTCATAAATGCTCTAATCTGACTGAGTCAGAGTTATTTAAGAAGAATATCAAGCTTCTAGATGTGAAAAGCTGCAAGAGACAAACTGAAAAATGCCTTTAAATATAACGGAGCAGAAAGGTTTTCTTGTAAGGGCCGAGTTTTAGTTGTGCTTTGGGGGTTTGAACAAGAGCTGCAGGAGTTTAAACTGAATCCTGAGGCTGGTGGAGTATTTTCTAAAAACAAAGGGAAAACACAGGCAGGGAGGGAGAAGAAGAAACACTCCTTAAACTGATGTGTTCCTCATCAGAAACACTTTCAAAGGTTTTGACTCAGAGTGAAACCACAGGGAGGGAAACACCTTTCTGACATCTTTGTAAACGATATAAAACTGTAGAATTGAACTTTATAACTCATATTTATGCTTTTCTTACCTTTCCTTGTTTGTTTCTTTTCTCTTACCGTCTTCCTTCTGCTCTTCAAGTCCTGATTTATTTGTGTGTAGGGCTGGGCGATATGGACTTTAAATTTTATCGTGGTATTCAGTGGTAAGATCGTAATAACAATAACAGTTAGGATTAAAAGAAAACAAGAACCTTTCATTACTTTTTACAGCCTTTCTTGGGGAACTATATGGCCACAGCAAGCAGAGACCCACAATCACAGAAAGAAAAGGAGGATAATTTAAAACAGGCTTCTTTAGGACACCAGCTGCATAAACAACGATAATTTATATCAGCAAAAATCTCTCAATCATCGCATTTAATCATAATCTTGAATTCATCAACCCCTCAAAGGAAAAGAAGGGGAAGAAATGTTCAATGAAACGTTATGTGTGTAAAAAGTTGGCATCATGTTTATTCTGAATGGAGCTAGAGGGCTGTTCTGCTTTACAAACATTCGGAGGTGAGCGATTGTGTCACCGTTTCATTCACTGAATGTAAATGCCTGGTTTACTTCTGATTTTTTTTGATCAAACAGTTTTGAAAACTAGTTTCTTACAAAACCTCCTAATAAAACCCGCTGGAAGACAGAGGCAGGTGGGGAGGAATCAGCGTCTACCTGAGCTGCTGGATGAGGTCCTCTCCCTCCTTGATCACGTTGACGGTGACCTGCAGCGTGGTCTGCTGCTGTTGGCCGAAGCGTTTGATCAGATCCTGGACGGCCTCCACGGACTCGGCGTAAACGTCATCCAGCAGCTCCTTCTGCAGCTCCTCCAGCCACGTCCACAGCTGAAGAACAAACCATCGGGTTTAACAGCGAACCCGTTCAGTATGTGTCGGTTGTTAAAATGAACAATGACAGAATGTTTTAGGGTCTAAACGTTAGGCTGGATATCTATAGTCTAACATTAAACCGACACTACTGGAACATATTAGTTAACATTTATTTAAATTTTCCCTCTCAGTAATTGGTACTCATGCTTCATTTCAACAGGTAATTATTTCCCTGATGCTAAAACAGGCTTCTGAAAGCCCTCTTCTCCACAAGCACACAGCCCACCATCCACTCCATCGCCGTGTCACCCTCCCTGCCCACCTCTTTGACGTGCGTGTGGAAGGCGACAGACATGTCCAGCAAGACTTTGCGCTGCTCCACGCGGCGAACAAAGTCTTGGATTCTGTCCTCCAGCTGATGGGCCGCCTGGTAGATCTCCTCTGGGTCACACTCTCCCGTCTGGGCCAGCTGCTCGGCCGCCTCCAGGAGCTTATCAGCATTGGTGTAGGTGTTCTACATGGGGCGAGGGGAGCAGAAGGTTTGTTACGACTAACTTTGACCCTTAGCGTTTAGAGGGAAGGAGTAAAGCTGATTTGATTCATGAAACCAAAAGTTATCTTGAAATGTTGAGGTTTTTCGAAGGTATTTGATAAAACATTTCATAAGAACTTAAATAAACGTATTTCATCCTAATACCTTCAATAGTATTTAACTTTTTCTGCTCTATTTTTGATTTTATGCTTTATTTGTTTTTCAGGTTAAAGATTCATCTTTAAAAGTTTATCATTAAGTATCTATTATAGCAGTTTATCAGTGTCCATTTTCTGAGCTTTTATTGTCTATATAAATCAACAGGTTTTTTATTAGTTTAACATCTTGTTCTTGTTGAAGCGTTTCTTGCTTTAATCTCTATAATAGAACTTAGTGTTAAACTTTACAGCTTTTAGATGCTTTTTGAACCATTATTCTAACAGAGGTTTGTCAGAGAAATGCTCTTTATTGTTATAAGCAGGTAAACAAACAATCAATGTCTTTTATCCAAGAAAAGCAAAGAAAAGAAAAGAGTAGAGAAAAATATTTGGAAAATGTCTGTTTTATTTTGTAAGTTATCAACCAAACAGCTTTTTCTCCAGTTTTAAAAGCTTTTAAATGTTAGTATAATTATATGAAGGGTTACTTTGCGAAACAAAATAAATATTGAGATTAATTATATAATGTCAATTAATAACAGATGAATGTGTTGGAAAAACTTGTAAAACTTCCAATTTAAGCAAAATAAAATGTATAGAAAATATGGCATTACTGAAGAACTTTAAATATTTTATAAAGCTCAGTAGGGTTACTGTGTTAGAACGGCACATCTAACAGCTGAGGAAATTATATAAAAAATGTGTGATTTTATTTCACTTTGCGATAAATAAAGTATTTCTGAGTTGAATGTCTCACTAGTTAAGTAGGATTTCAGGCTTTTCATTGTGTTTTAGTTAGAATATAGACCCAGAGACCTGAGCCACTTCCTCAAAGTCCTCGTGGCGTTTCTGCAGAGCTCGGGCTCGATGGAGAGACTTCCCCACACCTGTGTGCTTGCTGAGGAAGGCCTCACCATGGTTTTCAATCCAGTCCAAAACCTGGGAGGAAAAAAAAAAAAAAAAAACACCCAACAAATTAACAGATATAAGAAGCACTTGAACGAGGGCAACCACCAGGGGGCGTGCTGAGGTTACAGCTGTCCCATAGAGAGTCTTTGGGCATCAGAGACCTTTAACTGATGCTGTTTAGGGTTAAATGAAAAACTCCCTCCTTCCTGTTTTCAGCCATAATGTCTATGGATTTACACCATCTGCATGGACATATGACCCAGTTCGGTTACCACAGCAACTGTTGCCATGTCAACGCTCAGAAGCAAGCCATAATTTTTGAGTAGTAGCTGTGTTATCATATTTATGGTTAAAACGAAGCCCCCGTGCCTTTACCCTGCAGGGATCATTCTCGCCTAAAGCTGCAGAACGGCTCCTCAAGCACACTGAGGAGGAATTCTTCATGCAGCTACAAAAAAGTCGTCTAAAGTCGCTATACTGCCCTGTTAGCTCTAAGTTACTATCTAATCCTTCTATTACATGATATAAAAAGTGACGTAGAAAGATGCAGCTACAGCTCTGCTTAGAAACTGTTGCTGTTGGAGCTCCTGCAGGAACGCACCTGCTGGACATCCTGCTGAAACACACAGAGCTGCAACCGCTGGTGCAGCCGCACTTTACGGTGCTGCCAGATGTTCTCCAGCTGTCTTTGGTGATGCAACACCTCGTGGATGATGTCCAGGACGTGATGCACTGCCTTGGAGTAATTTGCCGAAGCTGTCAGCGAATCGGCGCTGCCTGGAGTCAGGGGGCGCTGCAGCTTGTCTAAAAGGGCTTTGCCATCCTGGCTCACCTGAACAAATTAGACACATTTTAACTCCTAAGAAAACAGAGAAGAACGTTACCAGCTTCTACACATGTAGTGAATCTTCTTCAGAATAAAAGAAAAGGATGATCATTTTAAACAAATTCCTATTTTAAGGTTCAGTGTATGCAGATCCTCCACATGCAGAAAAAAAAACAAGCAACATCCTAGAATACAGAAAAAATGTTCTCCATAAAGTAGCACTGCATTAAATTAAAGGTTTATAAACTTTTCAATGTGTAACCCCCCCCCAAAAAGGACTGGCTAAAAATACATCATTATCTCACTCTTTATTGATTAAATGATATAAATATGTTTTAACTGAATTATAACAATAAATAATGTCATTTAATTTCCTTATTCATGATTTTAAAGGTATATTAATTATTTGACAACATAGTAACATGGATTAATTTAATCCATGTGAACATATATTTAATTTAGTCGCTTTTGGGCCTCAAACTTTTTATAAAAACAAACAAATCAGTAAATTTGAAATAATCTCTAAAGCCACCAGACTGAAAGAGCAGCAGTATAACAGGACATCTAGATATAGTTTTGTTTTTTTCTTATGAAAAAAAAAAAAAACATGTTAGCATCCTTTAGCATTTAGCATGTTGGTTGAGAGAGACGTGCTTTAATTATAGGCTACATGAAGAATAAAAAAACCTTTAACATTTAATTTTTCTCATCTTCTAAATCCTAAACACACCAATCCTGCCTCCTTTGGTTAACATGTTTCTACATGAGCAATATCAAAGCCAGCCTTGTAGTGTTGAATTAACTAAATAAATCTGTAGGAAATTTGGTTAGTAAATCCCCTGAGACATTTGTTGTGAATCCGCTCCATATAAACAGCCTGAATTCAATCGTTTTTGTCAAACGCTGAAGTGTGTTTTTCTGAATACCGACACAAAGTTCAGTAAAGAGAGAACAGCAGCTGACTGAAGAGGCTTTAGGCACATTTTCACAGTACAAAGAGTCCTACCTCAGAGTAGGCCGCTGTGATGTGCTCATACAGGCCTTGGTGATGGTGTATCGCATCTTCCAGGTCCTGCAGCTCGGATGGCAGCTCCACCTCGCCGCACGCCTTACACCACGACTCCACATTACTCATGTACTAAAGCAAGAAAGAAGCACAAAGACGGGGTACGTTTTCAAATAAACATGAATAGATGTAAGCTGTAGACTTAATGATTTAAACTGATGTGATGTTTTTTATTTTATATATAAAATTTAGATGGAAAAGTCAGAACATGAGGGACGGGTTATATAAGAGTATGGCAAGCAGTTTTAACATAAATTTGGTTACATTTGAGATATCTAAAATTGTTTTATAACTAGAAGTCATTGAGTTGTATGGAGACTTCAATTCGAGATATCTACAATGAATTACTGAAATACACATCTAAGATTTTTACTAGTCAAAAGGTAAATTCAAGATATCTCGATTTTAGTTTTGACAAGTAAGAATTTTTATTAGCGATATCTCTCATAATTCAAGATATCTTCAATGTATTTTTGATTAGGAGAAAAGTAGTT
>JAUZNJ010065220.1:10944-26835 GCA_034780135.1 Jordanella pulchra
AGTAAGAATTTTTATTAGCGATATCTCTCATAATTCAAGATATCTTCAATGTATTTTTGATTAGGAGAAAAGTAGTTTTGACTAGTGGAAAATTAAATTATAAATATCCTAAAGGCAAATAATGACTAGACAAAACTAAATGAAAGATATCTTGAATTATAATTTTCGACTAGTCAAAATTCCTTTCAAGATATCTCTAAATGAATTAGAGATATCTTGAATTATTACATTTTTTATTTACGATATCTTAAATTAACATTCTGACTAGTCAGAATGACATTACTGATATCTTGAATTAGCTTACTGTCCAGTCAAAATGTCACTGATTTACGTAGCATTTTGGCAGACAGGGTGTAAGTATGGCAGGCGGTTTTAACATGTTTGGACATAAGTCGATAGCAGCACTTTCAGCTCCCCTAAGCTGTTTTTCAGTGTATTGTGTGTCGGCAGAAAGTAAATCAGAAATCCTTGGCAAATTTCTTAAGCATTGTTCAAGCACATGATGTTGGTGCTCTCTGCATACCCCACACTGAAGAGCTCTTTCTATATTGTGGCATTTTCTTACAATTTTTTTTTACAAAACTGCCAGCGCCATTGAAGGTTCAGGCAATTGTTTGGACAGCAATCTCTTAATTAAGATATCGATAACTAATCCTGACTAGTCAGAATTACATTTGAGATATCTTAAATTATAATTACCGATATGTGACCTTTCCTGTGATAAATTCAGTGACGTAATATGAGATACCTTGAAAGGAATTTCAACTAGTCAAAATGTGAATACAGATATCTTAAATAAAAACTCTGGATAGTTAAAATGTAGTTTCATCTATTCAAAATGCATTGTTATATATCTGGAATGTAATTATGGATAGTAAGACAAAATCGAATTTATGTTAAAACATCTTGCCATAACAGGAGGGATATTTGTCGGATAGAGCTGAAACAATTAATCGGATTAATCGATTATTGAAATAATCGTCAACTAATTTAGTATTTGATTGATCATCAACAGAGACTCTAAAAATACCTTTAGCTGACAGAGAAAGTCACTTAGAGAAGGAATTTACACTAAAATTGTAAAGAAAATATCAATATTTGGTATTTAAGATAAAATAAACTTTTTCGTTCGTCAGTATGCTCTATCCAGAACTCCTCAGGTGGAAAAAGTTTTACTTTCACCTGGTTTAATTCTGTAAAAAAACCTTCTTTCAGTGACCTTTTGTCATCCAATTATTAATCGAAAAAATAATCAACCGCTGAACCGATTAGCAAAATAATCGCTAGTTGCAGGTCTGTTGTCGGATATTCTCAGAAAGCTTCACTTTGCTCATGTTTATGGAAATAAATACGGATGTCATGTGGACGTCTGGCTTTGTGTGCGAGTAGAACCTTAGCTGGGTTCAACTAACAATACAACTATAGGAGATTAAACATTTGCAAAGGCTTTCAAATATTAAAATGCTTTTAAAAAAAAGGGGGCTGTTTGAAAGAAGCTTCAGATTTATGAGTCTTGGGTCAGCAGGCAGATGGTCGCTAATGTGGGGCTTTTACAGCAACGGCTGGACCCTGTTTGTGACAAACTGCAACCTGAGAATAAACAACTCGCTCATGTGCTTCAGTTACATGAGCAGATCAATAGTCGGGTCAGGCTCTGAGCTCTGAATAAAAGGCTATAGAGAGTTTCCAGTTTACTTATATAAACCAAATAAAAAGGGCTTTTTAATGGCAGGTTTAATTTTGTTTAGTTCAAAAAATTCATTTCTTGGAATAACGAAATAAACACACAAAGAAAAAACTTAAATTAAATAAGAAGAGAAGTACGTACCTGGTCGCACTTCTTATGGAAGCTGGCGGACATTTCTAACAGCGTGCTGCGTTCATCTAGAGCGGCGGCGAACGCCTTCCACTCTTGCTCCAGCTGTCCTGAGATCTGCTTGATCTGCTGGGAGGCGTAGTGGCCGGACTCCAGCAGCCGGCTGCCGACCGACACGATCCGGTTGATGTTGACGTAAACATTCTGTGGCGCCAGAGACGATTGGAGGACGAGTTAAATAATACGCTTTAAAAAAGTGAAATGTTTAGAAAGAATCTAGAAAAGTGAAGGAGGATTTGAAGGACTGAAGAAATCAGAACTCAGACTGAAAAAGGAGGAGGATGGAGGATGCCTGGCAAAGAATCTGTAGGATCCCTTGCCGATAGATGATTTCCTCTCCTTGACAGTTTTATAATAGTTACGTAAGGTCGACAGTGGATAAAGAAAAGGATTACTTAATATCTAGCTCCTTCTCTGCGATTATGTGGGAAATGTGCACAGAAGCACAAGCTCCTCCAAACAAACACCCAAACCCACAACTACAGGTTGACACTCGGTGCATTAACAATATGATTACGCAGCTGGGGGCACGAACTTGAGCCCAAGTGGGCGGGAAAAAGCATTCGCTTCTGCTGCACATCTGTGTTCCTCTGTGTGTGTGTCTTACCATGCAGTTCATTGCAAAGTGATTGTGCTGGGTCTGCAGCTCCACAGCGTGGGGGTGGTTGTTGCCAATCTCTGTGTAGCCTGCCAGGAACAAACCTTTGTTGTGCATGATCCAGTCAAACATCTGAGGCAGGAAGATGTCAGGACAGGCGAGACAAACACAAGAGAAAAACACAAAAATAAAGGTAAAACATCAGGGAAACGTATCCAAGCAGGTGCATCGACTCCTCGGTAACAATTACGGTTTCCTGCAGGGGAAGGAGTGAACACCAAACTGGTGAACGTGTGTGTGATTGTGCACAGCTGTAGCATCCCCAGAGCTGGCGTCTCACCAGACCAAGACGCACAGAAATGGACTGCTTCTATTAGCAGCATCCTCTCATGCTCTCCTGGAGGAAAAAAAAAGAAACTTGTGGCCTATGGTGTCCTAGCAACAAGCTCCTACTACTGCAGTGTATCCGATACTGCAGTTTTCTCTGCTGCTGCAGCCTGCTATTTTATTCCACTCACTCAAACGTGGATCTTTGAATTTCTCTGCCTGTCTCTTCTACTTTTTTTGCCGCAGCTGTCATAGCCTGAGCTGTCGGGGTTGGAACCAGGGGAGCCCGTGGCTCTGCACCTGTATGAGCCTCTTAACCGGGTGAAGCCGTTCGGTTTTTCCCTCCCTTCAGTATTCAGTTACAGAAATCCAAAAAGAAAGCTGTGAGTTCATGTGAGCTTCACAAACAGCAGAATCAATGCCTCTCTGGGGTTTTAAATTAAGTTTAGCTGATTATTGACAGCTGCTTGTGCCACACTGATAACCAGCTCTGACTATAGATTACCCACTCCCACCGTTCACGGACCTTTTCAGCATCCTGCTCAAACAGCCGGAGCTGGAAGCACTGATCCAGCTGGAGTTTCCGGACATGCCAGGCCTGGTGCAGGTGCTGCCGGGTGGAGTGTAGCTTATCCAGCAGCTGGCTGATCCGCGGGACCAGGCCCTGGGTGTCGGTGTTGCAAACGCCTCCGCTGCCGCCGCTGCTGCTGCTGCCACTGGTGCCGCCGTTACGGTTGGCGAAAGCCTCGCTGCTCTGAATTCTCTGGAGCAATCTGGAAACGGTTTGAACAACATCTTGCAGTTAAAAAGTCGCTGCATCAGGATCAATTAAGTTTTTCTGCTCAAACATGAAAACCTGTAATCAAAAGTACAGGAAATGTGAGATTTCTAAAGGAAATGTTGGGAAAAGCGGCGGATATTTAGGAGGCACGTCTGGAGTTGACGTGCCAAAGATTTGTTCGCTCTGCAGCTCCTCCAGTGGAGCCATCTTAGCTGATTCTTTGAGTCAGACTCTACTTTCCCCGTGCTTTCTCTTTCCAATGTTTAATCATAGATAAAAAAAAAAAAACATTCTACATGTCTAAAAGCGGGAAAACAGCTGGAGCCGTTTGTTTTCTAAACAACATGAAATGTTCAATGAACAGCTGAGCTTCTACTGAGACTAAACTACACACAGGTCGACTATAAGCTGGTCTAGATTTCATTTAGGGCTATCAGAGTAAAGCGGGCTAAATCCAAATGCATGCACTGGGTGTAACGTTTAATACTCTCAACATAGACGTGCATTAAGAGGCCTGTTGGGTTTAAATCCTGAAGGCTGTTAAAGATCAGCTGCTGTTAACAGACACAGCTTACATACGTCTGCGAATAAATCTGAAGGTTTCTAACAGATGTCGAAAAAAGATCATCAGTGTCATTTTTTTTAAGAACATAGTGAGTTTTTTTCAGATAAAGATCGGATCAGTAAAATGCATTCCTAAATAACAGCCTAATTTGAACCCTTTCTGTTACCCTAAATCTGTGCAACACTTTACCCACATGCTTGTAACACCAGACCTTTGCTCTATTAACACAGTTTCTGGGTCAGTTTATCTTATCCAGCAGATCAGAAATCCCAACTTATCTGAAAGCTTCTAATGTTAATCAAAAAATAACTTGAGTGAAATAAATGATCGATTGCTGTGACCTGACACCATTGAAGAGTTTTTTGTGGGTTTTATTAGAAGGGCAACAAAATGCCTGTCTGATTCATTATCTAAACTAAACTATGCATGGATATTGTGCTAGCAACCTTAAATCATGTAAATCTGCCCAAAGAACAAGCATGATCATTATCCAGCAGGGTTATTTTATGAAGCATTCTTCACACTCCTTGGACACTCACAGGAACTCACTGAAACACCAGAAAACTAGTCTTCATGGATCTATTTACAACTTGTGAAATTTCACAGATTATTCTCCTGATAATGCTGCTTTATTTCAGGAAGGATGAAAACAATGAGACTCTGCATGTGGCTCGTATTTAAGAACGTTCTGTTGCATTTTTACAAGCTTTCAATTGCTGCTTCACATTCATTTAAATGTAGTAACTTGAGAAATGTCTACAAAAAAAAAAAAAAAGAGGATCTAGAAGCATCATTTTTATCTACCTCTGCCCCTCAGTGTCAAGCTCCTCTATTGGAGCTTTTATGATCTTCTTCTTCAGCGCTGCGTGCTCCTCTATCATCCTCCTGGCTCCCTCTAGGTCTTGGGGGAAATCTTTTCTCGAAACGGTTTCCTGCATCTCTTCCAGTCGAGTCAACATCTGGGTGGCATGACCCGAAAATTCCTCGAAAGCCACTCGGACCTGATAGAAACCACAAGGTAAACCAAGTGAATCCTTTCAAATACAAATCAAGGAGCCTTGTGTGCGGCTCTGAGAACCTCGTGCTCTGCCTACCTCTATCCATTCTTCATGGTTGTAGTCCAGGCTGCCGTCAAAGTCGGCCGTCAGCTGGGAGGGGTCCACGACTTTCGTCAAGCCCTCGAGTGACACCATGACTGTCTGGTAGAGTAAAATGTTCCTCTGGTTATCTTTGTTTTTTTATAGTCTACAGCTTATTATCAACAAAATAAGACCTTATGCTCATAGCAGCTTCTTGATCCAACTAAAACCCTTAAAATGCAGCCAGCAGAACTGAAGTGGTTTTTTTAATTAAAATGAAAAAGCTTCTCTGCATAAAATATGTTCATTATGACCTATAAACCTAAAAGAACCTCAACACCCTTCAAATAGTGGACATTAGGAAATTAATTTCAGAGATAAAATAAGGAAACATTTCCTAGTTTGGCTTCGATGCCTCTGTGTTTCTGCTGAGCCACCTCCACACAACACCCCCGCACACATGGCCAGAGAACCATGGAGACCAACAGATAGCTTGGATAGGCCTTGTGTAGGCCAAACAACGCTGAGACGCACTGTAGTCCTCAAATAAAAGAAGCAAAGCAGCTTGAAGTGCCCAGAAAGAAAACGCATTAAGGCTGCTCAGAGTTTGCTCTGCTTTTGCTCCCAATGTTGATTAAGCTGCAAATTTAACATAAAGTAGGAGAGTAATGAGATCTGTAATTTACACTTAACCTACGACATATTATTCAAACAAAACAAAGAAAAAGCTATATGATACAACCTCAGTTTTGAGTCAAATACACTTAAAAAAATACAGAAATATATTATTATTCCCTAGAAAATGAAAAGGAAATCAGTTCCTGTCCTGATGAGAATATAAATAACATACAGCAGAATCAAAAAAGATAACAAATAGTCATTTTGACCCAAACTTTAGCAGCAAAGCACCAGACTAGCCACTATGGTACAATACGAGCAGTAAGGTTTAATTTCTATCCAAGCTACAAACTCATCTTTTCTCAGCTCATTTCATGTCAATACAATATAAATTGTTTTACTGTTATATGATGAATGCATTTAAAGCCACCATAAAGGTGCTTGCAATAATGTTAGGCTTATGTCGCACAAAATAATGCGATTCTTGCAGAAATAAAGTTAAACCTGCTGCTTCTGCAGCTCAATTAATACAAACATTTATCAGATTATTAATATTAGGCTACAAATATTTAAATGCCAATAGACCTAACTATTCATTTGTGGATGAAATGAATACAATCGATGACCATGTGATTTTCGCAGGGTGGCTTAAAGATAATTGGGCTTTGCCCTCAGGCCACTCTTCCTTTGACAAAAGCAGGAATCAATACGATGTCATCAGACCATGTTGAACCTGTTCGCAAATGAGCATGTGAGCGATCGAAGTCGTTTCTACATCGCTGGGTTTTTTCTCTTCACGCTTCGGTTGAAAAGAACTGAACAAGATTTCGAGACTCTAAACGACAGCCGAGCTACATTTCCTGGGTTGGAAAGTTTTTCTATCATTGAAAGTTAGGCTGACGGATTACAGGACGTCAGAAAGTCCTGAAAAGGCTTAAATATGAAAAATTGTTTCAAATGCAAAAGCCATTCTTTTAAAACCAGCACAAAATTGGCCATGGATCAGCGCTGATCGGTGACTCTCTTGTCCAGCCTTAAAGCTACCAGATCATGCTAACAACACTCTTCAGTATGCAAGCTGTAAAAAAACACTTAAATCTGAAGGCAGAAAGCATTGAAGTCGTATTTTACAGTAGGGCTGAAACAACTAATCGGATCAACTGTGATCGACAAATAATCATCAACTAATTTAGTAATCGGTCAATTGTTACCTGGAGTATACAGACTTTAACACATGTCAAAAGCTGAAAGATCTACCTTCTCAGAGCGGTAAATATGCTAAAATTGTAAAAAAATAAATGTAACACTTTGCCTTCAGGGTGAAGCAGCATTTCTGTCTGTGAACACGCTACATCCAGACCTCCTTAAGAGACTTAGTTTTAGCTTCAGCAGGTTTATATTGTCTATTTATTATTCCTTAAGGCACCTTCTGCTACATTAACATTAATAAAACAAATAAAAAGGTCCAGGTTTTAACGAGGCGCCGGGTGGCATGACGTCACTTCTAGTCTGAATAAAAATAATCAATGATCAACTACAGCTGGAAAACAAGAGAAAATAGTGTCAATGATGCTCTTGCTGTTCTTAAAGAAAAATCTAAATTAAAACAGAAAAAAAAAACCTGTATTATCTGGCCCCCAACTGCTCAATCTGAAGATTAGAAATAGACCTTAAAAAATCCAGATGGGTGCGTCTCTATTTCAGACGGTTTCATTAAAACAGCAGAGAAAATCCGTTTAACACATGACTGACGGCGCCACACATGCTGTTCATGTAATCCGTTGAATATGATGACATTGTTGCCCGGTTTTATTACAGATGCATCTAAAACGGTGAAGAGATAAAAACAAAACAGAACAAAAAAAAAAAAAAAAAAAGATTGGGTCAGATCCGTCCGAGTGGATTGTTTTCCACCTTTACAGCACAGTTATACCACTTCTGTTAGAGTACGATTTAATTATCATGTCTACGTTTTGGAAAATATCCAAAAATATGACGCTCACCTCAAACTCAAACTTAGAGCTGCCAAAGTTGGTTCTCTGTTTCTGCCAGAAGTTGTCCGGTTTGATGATGAGAGCGACGTGGATGCAGGACGGAAACGACTCCTGCAGGATCTTCAGCAGGGGCTTGATGCTGTCCCACTTGGAGCCGCGCATATCAACAATGACCGTGAAGCCATGTTTACACACCTCCTCACTGGGGTGGACAGCGACGGAGGTCAGTTGGAGGAATTAAAGAGCAATAAGAGGGAGGGGGGAGAGCATAATCCACAGAGGGCGAGAGGAGACACATGGCAGGCGTGGGAATGGATGAGAGAGCGAGGACGGAGGGGAGAGAGGGAGGAAAAGGGGGAGAGAGAGCGAAGAGAGAATTAAAACAGTGAGATGACGCATTTTCTATACCATAAAAAGCCTACGCAGCAAACGCACGTCCCACACATCCACCCACGTATTGTAAATCAAATGAACCTGTGACAAATGAGTCACAAATGTGTCTTTTAATATAAAAACACTAATCAGCACAGGAACAGCCTCTATAGCCTGTGGTGCTGCATCACGGACACAAGCGGTAATGAATAATTAATATCAGCTTCAAATATCTAAAAAGAATCCTAAAAAGCAAATGGATGGATTCTGAAAGCAAAGACATCAATTCATCTTTAAAAAGCACTTCTGTTGCAGGTTCTATAGTGAAAGCTCCACCATGGAGATCCTTTTTTCCTTGGAAAAATGAAATACAATTGGTAAAATTCGGGAACTCATTGCAAGAACGATCCTGATATCTTATGTCTTATAATATCTCCAACCTTTTTCCAAACAGTCTTCCCTCTGTCAGTCTAGCAGAGTCAGTAAACAACCAGTAGGCAGCTGTGAAATCAAAACTATTCAGTCACCAAACAACTCACACTGTAAATACAGATATCTCTTTATGAATGTATGCAAAAAAAAGACACGCTTAAAGGGAAAGTACTGAATGTACGAGAAACCTGAAGTAGAATCAAAGCAGAGATAAGGGATGTTTAGAAAAACAGATAAATAAAGAAAGAGGGTAAAGCAAAAAAAGAGGAAACAGAGAGGTAAGGAAGCAGATGTTGTACCTGGGAGGTGAGGAGCTCCTCGTCCACAATAACTACTGCTCCTGCTGCACTGCCTCAGCTACTGCGACACTTTGTTTTGCTTTCATACAAACACACTCACTCACTCACTCACTCCCCTCCCAGGCACACACCTCCTCACACATGCGCACTCCGTTTCTGTCCGTTTTAATTCCCTCTCTTCTCTTCCCTCCTCCTGCTGCTGCCCTTTCTCTGCTGATATCACTATCCTTCTTGTTTTCATCAGATCTCTGGTACTTGTCCCAGCTGAGGTGTTCCCTTCCTCCGTCTCAGCGTCCCTGCATCCATTAAAATTGCTTCTGGAAGCAGGGACGCTTCTGTTATCAACCTGCTCCCCATTGACCACTCACACACTCATCTCGGCCTCATCGCATCTTCTTTCCTCATTTTTAAAGTTAAAAAACAAATATTTAAAATGGTAATGAATGTTGAACCTGGGGATGCAGGCGAGGTAGGCGATCAGTCTCCTCAGGTCGTCTGCTCGTATTCTGTCGTGGTTACTACGTGACGGAAACGTTAATACTGGACCACCACGTCTGTCTCTTCCACCTAACGGGACAGGATCACAGAATTAGACACAAGACGCAGAATAAAGGCCATAAACATTTATAGTTTCAGATCTGATGACATTTTCCAGCCTGCTTGGATTAGGCTAAAATAAATGCTGGATTTATGGATTATACATCCATTTTTCAGAATTTTTAACATCTTCATTCTTTTCCAAGTCATATTTAAAAGAAAAAAGTGTTGCTTCTCTTTATTAACTAAACAAAATGCAACACTGATATTGCTTTAAAAATCCCACTTACAAGATGAATAAATAAGATATATTCCAGGTTAAAAAGAAATTAAAAAGTCACCAATCACTCTTAACAGGATACTTCAGTTCTGAAACAAAGCAGAAGCTTTAAGCAGCATTTGCTAAAGGCAACCAACTGCATGCAAGCGACCAAGGCTACATTATTTGCTTATTTTAGTGAAAAAACGAGCAAAAAACGTTAGGATTCTGTGTAACGTGCATTTAAAAAAATAACAGTTCAATTTAGATAGCATTCGTTTTATATTTTTCTTAATTTCACTGAATAGAATTGATGAAATACATAAAATGTTACAGATAAAATCCATTTAACTCTGAAATTTACAATTATATTTCAAAAGCAATTTTCAAAAGAGTGTTGATTCTCTATATAAACAGAAAATACATAAGATGGAAAACAGATATTAGCTTAAACGTAATGTGAAACTATGAGAGTGGATAAATTTAAGGTGAAATAAAAGAAATTCAAAACAAATACTGTAGTGTTTGGACAGGTAGTGACTGATGGATTTTTAATACAGCGTTTAAGACAGTGACACCAATGATAAAAAAGCGCGCATAATGTAAAAATGAATTAGAAAGAGACGCCTTTAACTCAGGCTAGAGGTTCATGCACAGCTAACCTGTTAGCAAGGAATTAGCTTTGACGAAAGGCGCATTTTTGGTGCTAAATTAGAAGAGCAATGAAAATTACCAAGTCAAAACCTACAGGTAAAACCTTTTGGTACTGGGTAAAAAAAATAAAAATAAAAATAAAATGAAAAACCCCACAAACGACAAAAAACAAAACAAAAATACAACTTATGCTAATAAACTGTCAGCTAGAGATGTGCGCTCTAGCTTACTAGCTAATGTGTTAGCTAGCAATTTACTCATATAAAACAAACATTTTTAATACTATAACTTTTAAATAAGTAATAATAGATATAATCGAGTATAAAACATTTCTGAATGACACATGAAGTCCTTTTTTCTTTCCTTACCAGGGTCAAATGTGTATATTATCCTGAATGCTAAAGCAAAAGTGTCTGTTCTGAAACCTGCTGAGTCAAAATTATAAATGTCAAATTTATTTATATAGCACTTTAAAACAGGTATAAAACTGCACCAAAGTGGTTTACAAGAAAGACAACACCAATTTACAAAACAACAAAACAGTAATATTTCAAATAAAAGCCAGAAGATAAAAATATGTTTTAAGAGGCGACTTAAAATTATGAATTGCCTCAAAATCATGTTAATTTAAGCAACACTATTTATTATAGATATACCGTCCAGGCGAAAAAGAAAATTTGGTGGAAAATACTGACAGCTATGTGTGTTAGAAGGCCTTTTGTGCAAAAATAATAAATCTCTCTTTTCCCCTTTTAAGTTGAAACTTGGACCACATACCAGCATTAAGTCTCAAAATCAGCATGGATTTGCAAACTGTAAAACCCAGAGACAAGAAGGTGCAGGCCAGACTTAGATTCTTATAGTAGTTTCGCTGGTATTCAATTAAAATAACAATAAGTTATGGGAATGTGAGCATTTTGGAAAATGCGACATTTTAAAACCTTGTTTTAACTTTATACCCGAGAAAAAAATAGCTTTTAAACTTGCTGCTGTCCAGAAACTAGATTTTGGTACATTTCTAGTGACGTGTGTGTATAAGATAACATGATGCTTACATAGTGGATAATAAAAAATAAACTAGAGAAAAGATGGAGAAATCAGCAACTAAACCAACATTTCTAGTGGCTTTCCTAAATTTGTTAAGTAATCTCATTTTTTACGCTTATGTCTACTACCCAGCACATGTTGGTATTTGTCACTACAAGCTGTGTTACACACACTGCAAATCACAAACTCTGAGCCTTTTCATAATTAAAAACAAAAACCAAAATAGCAAACAGTTATTTTATATAAAATGTATGCAGTTATCAGTGTGACTATTTATCAAAACTGTATCAAACCCAAGATAACTTCTCTTTACCCATTTACAAACACTGGTTGCTAAATCTTAACTGTCATAATGTAGATAGTTTTAACAAGTTAGATATTAAGTATTGGGTCTTTAATATCTAACACTCTGGAAGGTACAGAGAGGATAAATATTAAATCACAAATGACTTAATTACACCAAAAGTAAAGGAGATAAATCTTAGCTTTGACATATATTATGAATAATTTGCATAGATTAATATCTGCAGGAGGTAAAAGGGAGAAAAAGATAGTTTCAGGCTAAGAGCCTTCAGGTCTCAGCTTTGGCTTCTGATTTGATCATTCTAGCCCTTTTGACGTGCATCATTGTGAGTGATGCACGCCTGGTTGAAATAATAGGTCGCTTCAGATCATCAACAGACACTCATGAGGGGACGTGCAATCACACGCCGACTGTATTCACCCCACGAATAAGTGAGTACAGTTCTGCCTGTCTGTTTAACTGGAGGGAAAAAAAACAACGTTCATGTAGCTACATGTGAGCATGAGAGTCAGACAGCATGGGCCATTTAGAAAGGGGGCTGATTCAGGATAATAAGCTTCTTCACCATTAGCCTCTCCTCTATACTCCCTCCCTCTCTTGTCCATTTCAAACCAATTACTCCGCCAGCGTCTACCCTGGGATGTGCTGGCCGCCGGCAAGTCATCTCCATAGCAACGTATTTCTGTATCTCCCTCTAGCCATCTCAGCTTTATTTTATCCTAGTCATTGTCCTCACCATTGGGTTTCTACTTTTGACCTTTGCAGCATATAAATCAGGGATGAAAAAGGAGCCAATGCTCACACAGATTTTTAATTTGGGATGGAAACAGTCCTCATTTTTTTGTTTGTTTTCTTGCTATAGATAGATGGGATAATGCATTTGTAGGAAGGATAATATTTTTTTTGTGCAGTGCAGAGTCCTGCTGGACATGTTTTGGCAGCCTGTAGGTCCAGGCCGGCCTGCTGCGAGTTTTCTCTGGCACGACTCTTATCCGTGTGAGCGTCAGGGTGTGTGTCAGACACAGGCAGCTGCAGCTCTCTGCTTTGCAGTCCCGTTGACACTGGTTATACAATGCCTTTCTGTTTGCGAGTACCCGTGTCTTCCAAGGGGAGCGTGCTTGTGTGCATGAACCTTTTTGAAGATAGGTCAGGGGTTAAGTGCTTGGACCTCAGTCTGACCCCTCTGAGTTTTTACAGGAAGAGTGAGCAGCTTGTTATTACGTCCACACTCTGTATGTGAGACAGCTGAAGCTCTTAAAGAAGAGTCTGCAGAGCATCTACACGTAATACCAGGTGTCTGTCTGTTGGCTCCCTGCAGTATACTTTATAAAAAAAAATGACAGTTCAGGTTTGAAAATGTGTGCAAAAAAGAAAAATCTTACCAGACAGAAAAGCAACTTTCTCTTTAAGGATGGGAAGCACTTCCATCGCTCTCATCTCTTCATTTCTCCTAAATCCTGAACAGAAACAAAAGAAACAAAGGCTTAGAGTCTAGAAATGATAAAAGAAAGAAAGATATTTTCCTTTTTTTGCGACTGAGGGTAGATTATACCAGGACAGAGCAGATGCTATTTAACTGTAATCTGTAGATCTGAATTTAAAACACATCCAGCAGGGTTACATCACAATTCATTGTCTGCTTCTCTTACACAATTGGGCAGAGAAAGTGGAGAGCGAGCAGTTGGAGAAACAGTTGCAGTGGGAGAAAGACAGGCCAGAAACAACAGAAGGAAAAGAGGGGCCTTCTAGCTCTTTCTGTACTCTGCAGACACTACAGTCGCCATCCACACAACATAACGAGGCTCACTTTAGATGCACCTTTAAAGCTTTCAACTAGACTTTCTTGTAAAAAAACCAAATTCACTTTAGATATAGTTTGTCACCAGAACATGTCATAGCCGTTTTTAACTTTGTTTTTTAACAGGAACCTTTTGCATATATGAAGGTATACATCTGATAACATTATAAAAGCCAACTAATCACAGTATTTCCATGTGTATTTCCAGAGATTTTATTAAATTCCACCTTACAAACCCTCTACCTTTATTTTCCAGAGCTGCAGCAAAAAAAAAGAAAGAAGAAAAAGTAAAATGTGGGATGGATCAAGGTGGGCTTCAAAGGAAAAGCAAATGATTCAGCATTTATGCAGTAAGCTGTAAAAGTTGATCTAGTTAGCTTGGTTTTTGTGCTTTTTCAAGACAAACACACAATATAAGGAATCCTTTTGAAATCTTTATATTTTGTGAAATCCTAATATAGAAATTCAGACTTCATTCGTTGAAAGTTTTTCTTTTTTTATTGTTAATGCATATATTTAAATAAATTAAAGAAAACACAGGATAGCATCTTTAAAGCTATGCTAGGAGCTAACATAAAGATCCGGCATATAAATTGGACGTAAACACAGTAATTGACAAAGTTCTGTCCAACTGTAACTATACCAGAGTCACTGAAACGCTAAGTTTGAGCTCTATAAAGCCTTTTCCCTGCTAAAATTAATGTGTAAACGTGGGTTTTCCACACACGCGTCAATCCGCTACCAATCTGCATTTGGCTCCCTTCCCATTGAAAAGATGTGCTGCGGTAAGTTTATCGAATGCAGAGTTTTTTAGATTTTATATAGACTGACGCAATGTTGTGACGTAAGGTATCATGTAAATTAGCAGCACAAGCTGGCTCTGATGTTCCCACTGTATGCCAGTCGAAGCCCGGGAAGCTTGCCGAGTCACTGAGCTGTTCCCACTGCCACTAACAGCTGACTGTTTGTGGGTTCAAACAATTTGTTTGCCAGTGGAATAGGGGTATAACTGTTGGGGTTGTCAATTGAGGCTCATTTCTCGAGCAGATAATATAGGTTAACCTCACAGCTAGCTACTTGGAGAGATAATCTATGCATTTAGGATTGCCACGGTTAGTGTCAATAATCTTAATTACAATCCGTCAACATTAACATATTTAGTCAACATAAGGAATATCTCTAAATTTCTTCAACAGTTCCTCAAAGGTAACAATAGTTTCAGTCAGCTCCGTGTGAAAAGAGTCTGATGGCTGCAGCTTGCAGGTCTGTCTATATGTCAGTCATAGCTCGGCCTCTTTCTAAGTAATAACGCCAGATTACGATAAATCTGTGTTTCAAATGTTTTCAATGTTTCCAATAAGTATGAGAGTACGTCACATGAGGTGAAAAAAACAGGGTTGGGTACGCAGGGCAAGGTTTCCTGGTCTATTAGAGCAGAGTAAGCAGACAGAATGAGAATCTGAGAGGAAGTGAAACAGAGAAATCCGTGAGTCAACAGTCATTACACCATGTTAACCTATTAATGTTTTATACATCGTCTCATAAAGTGTCTGCAGATTAAATTCTCACATATCTAGATTGAGAAATGTTGCCAACAATGAAAGACTTAACTAAATATGACTCAAACTGAGAAATGTCTGTCTGCTTCTTTTCTGACTGAAAGGTTGGAGTAAACTTCTAGACTAGAACTTCAGACAACTTCTGCACTCCTTTAATTCTCATCCAACGTTTCTGGCAATATCATGTTACTTCACTAAGGTCTGATAAAATGCTGTTAATAATTGGCTCTTTAGTCTGACAGAAGTTGAACTGGATCTGTTGGGCTGGATTTGGTCCCATTAAACCTCTGAACATTTGGGAGCCTCTATCAGTAGATTTAGACAATCTAAGCAAACAAAGGTTTCCTGCCTCAACATCAGACTTCCAGTTTGGTTCTTGGATCATATACCAATCAAACCAAACTAAGCCACCCAATTTGTCTTAGTTTAATCCACAGTAAACTAAAGGAAATCCCGAACTTTGTACTGAGAAAGTAGGGAAGCTAAATCTCTCTCTTAATGACAAAAAAAACGTTTCAAATATCAATCAATATATCTGGTCATAAAAAAAACAATCCTTAGTTTCAGCTCTAGGGATAATCGTTGTTATTTCTAGCAAATAACCCAAGATTGTCAACTACACAAATAACACTAAACGATTGATGAATCATTATTTACCTTCATGAGACATTAACATATGTACTATACAGTGGGGAAAATAAGTATTTAGTCAGTGACCAATTGTGCAAGTTCTCCCACTTAAAAAGATGAGAGAGGCCTGCAATTTTCATCATAGATATACCTCAGCTACGA
>JAUZNJ010065231.1:0-26834 GCA_034780135.1 Jordanella pulchra
CCCCCCCCCCCCCCCCCCCCCCGGAGCCTCTCTTCAAGTTCTCTTCAAAACTGTATAATGAATGGTGTAAGTTAAACAGCATCCTGTTTATTTGTCTGACTTCAAAATGAAGAGAGTAAGGAAAAAAAATAACATCTTACTTTAAGGTCTGTTCAAATGTATCAAATAATATGTTCATGTCTTTCAATACACCATTAAGATTCATCTGTGTGTTGAGGTTGAAGTTATTTTCTGAAAAAATATGTGGCAAATGTGGTGTAAAACAATAAAACTGTATTTCATTTGTTTCCCTTAGAAAAATGTGAAATGTGAACACAAGTTTAAAAAGAACAGAAGATTATTGAACAAAAGTAAGAAAAAGAAGCTTTACTCTTTGTTTTTTAGGTATTCAATGCTTTTTTTTTTGCTCTAGTTCTGTTTTGTTCAAATAAAATCTCTAACTGTGGAAAAAATAAAGCTTGATGTTACAGCTGATGCTCTGCATATTCACAGCCACAACAGACTCAACTGTTAAGTTTCCCCACTGAGCCAAATGTAGTCTCATCTTTTGTGAGAGCCACAGAGCTATAAGCATCCTCAGAAAGCTTTACATGCAACCCTGCTAGCAGTACATAAATTAGCAGCACAACGCGGCGCTCACTTTAGGATATTATATAGAGGAGGAGTCATGGGCTGTCTGTATCTTCACTGCAGTAACATTACTGTGATTAATGCCGCGTCTCAACCATAGGAGAAAAGAAAAGTCCTGAAACTGCGTCTTGTCCTTCTGCTAATGCACCGACCAGTTCAACCTAATTACAGCACAGCTCAAGCTTGAAAGCTGCTCGCTGAGACAGTTATTAATTAACCCATTTCCTTGTCATGAAATCACAATCGCATCAGAGCCTTTAATGTTTAATACTTCTATAAATTTGCTGGCTTGTGTCATTGTTCGGTTGCAGCCTGAATGGATAATGTATTTCCATCTTCTCCACCTCTGCTTTTCTACTGACCCTCTGCTTACCAGTTTTGTTTGGTGCAGAAAGAAGTGTTACGCAGCTCTCTATGTAGGAGGTCTTGTTCTTTTGCTGGAACAGTAAACAAGTCAGATAAAAAAAAATTATTTTGATTTAGTATCTTTGTAAGACTTTAAGACATTTGTTTAGGATTGTTTCAATCTGGTTAATACTAGTCTAAAGCTCTTATTTTCCACATATAATTTGAATCTACATCCTTTTTGCAGTGAAGCACTAAGTACTTAGTTGACCCAGCTCATGTCAGAGGATGTGAATTTATTAGTCAACACAATGCAGCCAATGTGTAAGGTCAAAAACTGCTGTGAAAACGGGGTTTGAATATGGATTCAGTGTTTAGAGAAGCCAGTGATCTTTTACAGAGGTCCAGGGAATGTTTTGTTACACGTTTGATCACAGAATTACTTAATTAGTCAGTGGAAAAATAAATCTCCAGTCGTGAAAAATGTGTATCCACTTAATAAAGATGAATTATTTCTGCTATAGGCTTTATAGTTGTTCTGTATGATAATGACAATAAGAAAATGTCAAATTATTTAAAACATTGATTTATGGAAACCGTTAAGTTGACTCCCCAATTATTGCTTTTTTTTACTATCTGCCCTACATAGCGCAAAACTAGTAGATTTACAGAGATGATCATTAATCATTTGAAAAGGCAAGTGTTACACATTTGCAACAGTCCTTTCCGACATCCCAGTTCTCCTTAACGCCACACTCAAGGCTGAACACATGGCGAGTCTCCGTCTGTGCCCAAATGCAGTCCAGCTGCCTCTTGTCTCATTCATTGCTGTAAGAGGTTAATGAAAGGGTCCAGCTCCCTTGATGAAAAGATACAACCTGTGTTTAAATTAGCTCATGTGAAGCTCAAACAAGTCCACAAGTTAGAGATGTTTGTGCAGTCTAATGAGAAAACAAAAAAAAAAACTATTTATTTTGAAACTAAGAGCTGAAAAAGTTACAGTTTGAATCATTTATAAACCCCTGTAGCAGAAAGATATTTCCATATTTCATTATAAAGGGTTTTTTTAAATTTTCACATCAGGATGATTTTTGTTGAATTTCATTTAGTTTACTTTTAAAATTCAAATTAGTCCCATGTTTTTATACAAACAAAAACTGCAAATCCGCTCTAATGCACTGTACGATAGGTCAGTAAACTATCTCTAAGAAATCTTACTTCTTTTCTAGTAAATCCAAGATGGATTCCCATTTCAATATTCAAAAGAGTCCCACTGCCAACAAGCAAGAACACACAATGTGCCATCTGGTATATCTTAGATCTCTCATCAACCTTCTCTTCAATCTGGAGTCTCTAAAATAAAAGGTTTTAATGCACAAGTCTGACCTAGAGATAACAAGTAAGTTTAAAAAATACTGCAAATATTAGGTCCGTACCTAAACAGGATACATACCTCTTTCTGATGAAGAAAAAAAAGAGCACTTGTAATCATGCCTGGCTTCCCTCCAGCCCACAAATATCCAAACAGTCTGCGTCTGTTTGTGCTCTTGTTTGTGTTTATCTGTCTGCATTAGCTGGCCAAAATCCTGGATTCTTTTGTTATTATTTTAGGCTTGAAAGATTTGGACATGACACATAACTGACTGAAAAAAAGAGCACAGGAACCTTGGTTAATGTGGAGCCAGTCTCCTGGTGAATTAGCAGGGGGGTGGCCTCCTTAATTTACCAGCATTCACAGACCGGAAAAAGGTGGGAGTATGGTACAAGCACCTGATTTACATTTAGAGCATTTAATTGCCTACTTCTGAGTCTTATTTCTGGATTTTCTTGTATTTGTTTATGGTGCTAACTCTATGTTGCCCTTGGTTTTGTAATTTATGCACTGAGCCAATTGTCAATCACACTGACAGCATGAAGAAAACTCCAGCTGCAGCAAAGACTAAAGGCTTTCCTGTATTAATGCAAAACATTTTTTAAAACCTTAATTTAGTTATGCGTGAGGAAGGAATTTTGAAAGTGGAAAAACGTTGTGCAGAACCTATCGGTCACGGCTCTCGTATTTATTTTCTAGCTCCTTTTTATTATGGCAGGTACAGTATTTAAAGTCTAAACTAAAATACTACTGTATTTCTACAAACAGATATTTACAAGACCAGATACACAAACAACATATGTTATTACTTTGTTAAGTGTCTTTTCTATTGATATGTTTATTTTTGAATTGAGGTATTAATGAAATAGTCCTTACCTGTAGCATATAAATGTCATATCAATAACTAGGTGGGAGGTAAACAATCAATCTAATCTATTTTGCCTACTTTATCAACTTGATCAGCTGATCGTGACTCTGTTGGGATCAACAGCCAATACATTGTGAAAACACAGAGACATATATCTTATGGTGCTGTCGAAAAACAGCTCTGATTTCCAAAGTAAAGCTTTAACATTTCCTGTTAGTTGTTCTAAACTACTAAAGTCAGTGAAAGTAGTCATTTAATATTTGACTTATTTTGTAGCTTTACCAACCTGCGGGATTCTTTACTTTTTTAAATAAACTCATAGTGATATGACATCGTTTTTATCCTAAAAGAGAGAGAACTATTACCACTAACTCATTTACAGAAGCCTGCTTTAAAACAATGCTAAACAAACCCTGTCATTAGTCCTGTTTCAGGTATGTTTCTTTTCTAAAAATCCTATTTTTCTGTGGCTTTTTTACACATTCCTTTTTTTTTAATCGTTGTGCAAGCATTTTCTTTTTATGCCGGTGACACAATAGCCCTCTACACATATAGGATTTCAAACAAGAGTTTCATTTTGTTGACCAAGTAGTGCCTCATTGAAGTTATCGGAGCACACGGAACCGATTCTGAACAGGAACCGGTTCTCGATTGCCATCCCTACTCCTAGCTTGTTTTTTCAGATTCGAGACTGCCATCCGTCAACCTGTACAATTATTTGCTGAATCGCCAATCTTACTTCTCAGGAATAGTAGCTCCTAAGGCTTCACTGTAGCTTCTAAACGTTTAGCTACCAACAGCTATTAATAACTCGCCTTGTCCCATTCTTTTGAGCTACTAACTATTTTAGTGGTGTTCGCTGCAAACTCTGCTAGTTTCAGTTGGTATACTCAAATCCTCAGCACAAGGTAACATTTTTTTTTAACATCTTGGTGTCTTCAAGGTAATATGGAGAAAAACTGCAGTAGCTGATAGTTGTGTTCTATGTATAAGCGGTTTGTTTTGCCGTCCAAGGAGGAAGAGTCGCGGGTCTCACGTGATTGGCTGATGTCAGGTGCATGTCCGCTGTATGTTATGGTAAAGGGCACTAGAAGTTTTCACACATTTTATATCTTAAGGTAGTATTCTAAGACTTGCTATATAAAATAAATAGTCATACATATGTCCCTAAAGTGTCTTTTATCTTGTGCAGGTCTGCCATCCCTTTCAATGTTAAGTCAAGACCAGGCACACCCTGAACAGGATGCTGAGTTATCGCTAAGCTAACAGACAGAAAAAGGCAAGCTTAAACACAGACAGATCAATTGGTGACCAATTAAGATTCTCAGAATATCTTAATCAAAAATCCAGACTTAGAACAGACAAGCACAGAAACAACAGGGGAAAAGCCCCAATTGGATTCAAACTCTAACTGTATTATGCCCAATATGGTGCATCATAATAATAATAATAACCGTGCAAATTTGCCATCACATTTCACTCTTTTAGAAAATGTTTTTAATCAACAAACAAAAGTAAAACAGTGCTAAGACAAACAAAAACAAACTGTTTGGTTTTGGTGGAGACAGAACATCTAGTTCCTGTACTCTTCCCTTTCTCTCTGGAAGTTTTTTTTTTGTCATCCTCTGTTCTGGCAGCTGAAAGCATGGTAGGCTTTGGTAACTTTTTGAGGTGATTGTACACATTGAATGACACGAAGCAGATGAAGGAAAAATGCGCCTGAGCGGCATTTCCCGCAGGAACTTAACATCAAAGCTGCACCAACAGGAAACGTTTTTAATCTCCCTCTTCTACTTCCCCAGTGGGGTACTCACAGCGCAGTGAGGAGAAAATGGGCCAAGTGCAACCCCTGTAGTTGGAACAACAAGCACGTGCAGAACACAGTTTCATTCAGTCAGATATAAACTATGTTTCAGTGACAAATATGTGGATGTGTAGTCTTTCATATCACTGCTAACCTTTTCTTTAAATCGCCTTGTCCCATTCTTTTGAGATTACCGACCCGAGACCAGCTATTGCTGAATGTTTACTGCACAGTGAAAAGGAAGCATACATTTTGTCTTTGGTTTATCAGAGCTGAATCTGACCATTTCACAGTACTCAACACCACACACAGGAGATAGAGTTAAGGGCCCAGCCCAACTTAATAGCCTTTCCTTCCCTGAAAGGAAGCTATAATTAAAGCTAAGTGAGCAGATGCTGAAAGAAAAGCATTTTTTCTACTAATAAATGTGGTTTAGAATTTAACACCTCGGTTAGAAGAACCCTGGTGAAATACCCCCGAGGTCAACTGCCACTTCTACAGTAGGTCTTAATGTTGCTCAGCATGGCGACGACACCCTCCTCCACTCCCACTCAGCTCCATTCCCCTCCCAGCCTGCTAGCTAAGGTTGAAACTCCTGTGTTTCAGAGGGGATTAGATTACTGCACTTAAGTGTAGCAACAATGTTGATGAAATTGAGACCGCTAATGTTTGCATTGTACCTACAAGGCAGCTAACCGAAACCGTAGACAGGCGTGCGCATGAAAAAAAGAGGTTTTCAGAGGCACCATGGCCATTGTGTTTAAGGGCTTTGGAATTAAAGTTAATTATTGGGAATTTCTTCAAGCAAGCACATGTTTGCATCTTTCACATTTTGTCTCACAACCTCACAATGTCTACCTTACCAACTGAATGGTTACTGCAAGTATTCTAGCTCTTTGTTGGAAAGATGCATGATTGGAATATGTTTTTAAACAATAAAAATGTTTTGAGCATTAGTGCTTTACAACCATCTTTTGTCACAGCTCCAGCTTTTTTTTTTTTAACCACACCACTCAAGCTCATTCAGATTGGATTGAGAGCAACTATTAACATAAGGTCTTCATTGATTTAATTAATTGAATTTACCTCTGGTCCTGGCTGGGCTACTCTGAAATGTGTGTCATCTTTTGTTTTAAATTATTTCATGTAGGGTTGTTACTGTAGGGATTTGTTTGTAATTAGAGTCTAAAATGTTTTACCACCTCTGACAAGTTTTCTTTCAGCATTACTCAATGTCTTGCTCCATGTACCCTGCCATTATCTCTGTCCAGTTTCTATGATGATGATGATGACACACCTCTGCTGCTTCATTTATGCTTAACTTTAGGGATAGACTTGTCAGAGTGTAACACCTAGTTTTTTGCATGAAGCCTATAAAGTTCCAGTTTTACTCCTATCTGACCAATTGGCCCTAATCTATGTTTTGTCTGTATTTAACATGCAACATGGAAACAGAATCGTTATGGCTCTTTTAACCACAAACTTCATCTCCTTTATCTTGAAACTTCTTCATACAGGCCAGATTTGTTGCTTGTGTAAATAAGAGTTATCTTGTCCTAGTTTCTCCAACCTGAGTTCTCTGTGGGTCCTTGTGGGTCTCTGTGGGTCACTGTGGTTCAGAGTTGCTATTGACCTTTTTGGTTTACCTCTCTTTAGTTTAGATAGACATTCAGGTCTGTTTAATTGTTCAGTTGTGCCATAAACTTCCTGTTTGTATAAAGTATTCTGTGGTTTTTGACAATTACAAAGACTGAGATATTTTATCACAACATTTGTTTTCATTTTGTACAATGATATATTTAAAGCACCTCCACACCATCACCTCTGCCCTGTCTGCTATATTTCTTGGCCTTCCTGGTGCAGTTTATTCATTTTATATTTTACAACCCTCTAATATATTCAAAGAAGAGTTAAATTAATTCTGAGAAGATTTGGAATATGTATTTACTAATTACAGGTTCCCTCTTAAGAAATATCAGTTGCTCTTTTACTAATTAGGGAGTAGGAGAAGGGGGAGAATAAATGTATCCCCCACTTTTGTGTTTTGATTTTAGATCCCAATAAAACCCATCCAAAAATATGTATGGCTTGTGCACAGGATATGTGAGTAGAATATACTTATATTGAGGCCACGTTTAATCAGAGTCAGATACTATTTGGTCAACAATGATTAAATTATAATTCTGGCAAAATCTGTTATTTTTTGAAGGAAATCATTTTAAGTCTGGAAAACATACTCAGATATTTTTATAACAAACCAACAGAATTTCTTCTTTTTCTATAATTGACAATTCCCTCTTGATATGGTAGAGTTTTTTGTGCTACAACTTAAATAAGTTGCTTTCCAGATTGCATTTATTTCACAATAATCATTATTTCATTTTGCTGTTTGAAGTCCTGCTATTAAAAGGTGAAATTTGATGTGTTCAGATTGAACCTTTTTATATTTAAGGTTCAATCAGAGAGCAAGGGCACCCTTGAGGAATTGCATAGGAGAAGACCCCCTGCTGTAAACTACCGTATCCTGGAGTCGAAACAGGGCAGGGGGTCCTGGGATATCAGACGGTCCTTGCCCTGAAGGGACCTAACCAATCCCATCTCCCTCTGGTATGTAAACCCCGGATGGAAGCCCCAGCAATTCCTGTCACAGCTCATCACAGCAGGGATGTGCTAAAAGGCTCTCCGGGCTTCAATCTGGTGCAAAAGGGAGCAGATAAATTGGAATGGGGCCACTCTTTTGTTTTTTCATTAGAAACCTTAAGATTTCCACCTCTCAAGGCCTTCAGAGGCTGCAGCATATAATGTGCATAAGTTGTGTCTTTTTTTTTAACTGCTATGCCTTGTTTTGATATTTATAATAATTCATTCAAACAACTTTTTCAACATATCTTCTGCACTGTTTTCAACTATTGTTAGAGATAAGATTAATGTATATTGGAAATTACTATTTTGTTTCTACCTCAGAGATTAGGCACATCATTTGATCACTGCAGAGCATGAAACTTACAATAAAACATTTATTTAGGCAAGTTCTTTTATGCACAAGGTGCCAAGTAAAAAAAAATAACTCTGATTAATGAATACTTAACTCCAAATGACTGGAACAGCGCAAGAAGCATATGCAGCACGCCAAAGAAACCTGATTGAGTCTCATCTCTTCATCGGAAGCAGATGTTTATTTATAAATTGCAATCATGATTGTACTTATCCGTAGTTCGTGATAAGGCTGAATAATGTATTGCAAGGTGGCTGTGTTTGTTTATTATTGCTCTGCTAGTAAAGGTGTGTGACCAGAATGGGATTTTTATTGCCATTTTTTCTGCATAGTTTGCATATTGCTTCCCTACGGCACCAACCTATTAATGAGACAAGCAGGTCATTCCCAGAAAGCAGTGCTTACCATGCCACCGTGAATGAACAGACCCATACATTCTGTCCTCTTTTGTCCTTAGTTTGCTGATACAGACACTCATCAAATACAAGTACACAGCTGTTTTATTTTCTTTAAAACCACACTTCTTTTAACTCCCTCTTATTTTCTGAGTCAGTCAGTCAGCTGCTCTTCCATTGATTGACCTTGTGATGGCAGTTTTCTTTTTTGCAGCTTTACAGAGCAACTCCTTCCTGCACTGAGTAACTGTAGGATGTAAAACAGAGCTTTTTCAATCCCCCCCCTCCCTCCCCTTTCCTTTACTTTGCACTCACACGCCCCCCTTGCTTATGCGGATCAGATAGCAGAAACAGTAATGTGACCTGCACTGAGTAATGGCACAGGATTGGGGTTTGACACGCTGACCTCCACCCATCAGGGCTGTTTGCTACCAGCTAGCCCTGCGGATGCTGTTAGGGAAATGTCTCTGCTATTTATTGGAATTTCTTTGATGTGTTTAGGGTTACAAAATAATATAATCTGTGCTTTCCACCAGACCAAAGAAGGTCGTATCAGGTTCATCTTACCGTCACAAGAGCAGAGATTAAAGGACTCCTTACCAAAGTATTTATACATCTAGATTGTTTTTGCAGTATTCCATAACAAATGTTAATGGGTTTTGAATGATAGACTATCAGAAAAGTGGTGCATGATTAAGAATAAAGTATTTTCAAAATATTTGATGTTTTTTTTAAAAAAACATGCAAACAAGTATTTTGTGTAAACGTATTAATATATTTAGGTTGCAGCCTACAGATCAAAAGTTTTTCCCTAATTCTACCTTACAAAATTTCTCAGGCTTGTGGTGAAGAGAAAAGCATCTCTTCACCACAATGCTGCCACTGCCAGATTTTACAATAGAGACAATGTCACTTCATAGTGATTCCAGAGTTAATCTAACTCCAAACATATCATTCGACTTGAAGGTTTAAAAGTTGTCTTTTTATGACTTTCCTCCAACCTTCTTCTTCTCAGCTGATTGTTTTCTTCGTAAGAGATTTTATCCAATTGCGCCACTCATGTGTGCATATCTGTAAGATTTTGTCTTTGTATACTGCCTGTTTTTGGATTGCAGTTTATACCTTACAGTTAAAGATCAAAGTCTAGGACTCACAGTCAAATGGTTCTCTTGGAAACTTACAAAGTAGTTTAAATTAATTTTTATTCAGACATTGTAATGATTATTTAAATTACTTTTTCTTATCCCTTTTCTCTAACAAACAGGTCATTTAGCTGTCAGTAAGTTGCTCATTAGTGCCTAGATGGAGTGTTTTACCCTTTTGTAACCCTAAAACAGGACTATTTTTCATTTGCCATCACCACACAGGAATGTGAAAGGCTGTAATGGATTCCTGTGAGAGCCTTCATTAGATGTCATACACTGTGTTTACAGTAGCTTTCCCAGTCCGACTGCATTACCCCAACCTGGGGCTGCTCCCTCCCCCCCGAGCGATCATAAATCATCGTTAACAGACAGACTTGACATCCTGCTCATACATCAACAGGCAGGCCTTTACCCATCCGCAATTCAAATCCTTGATGTACAAACATCCCCGGCCGTGTCTTGTCGGTTCAGAACATAGCTGAAACTAACACTCTAACAAAGAACAACAGGCCCCTCTTTCAGGTGAATGAGATGAAAGCTTTTAGAGTAAGTCAAGAGCTCTTATGTCTCGGAACATTATACCACTTCCTCTTTTTTTTCTTTCAGCCAGCAGATATTTAAGAATTAGATTTTTTGCAGGATCCTGCTAAAAGGCAAACTAATCTGATTTAAAATGTGAAAAAGCTGTAAAAAAACTGAAAAGGGTATTCATACTCTTAACTATGTTAACATGATGTCACAACATCAGACTTTAATGTATTGTTTGAATCTGATGTGAAAACACAATGTTGTCAAAAACTGTAATATGGAGAGAAAAGGATAACGGATTTTGTTTCTTTAGTAATCTAAAAAAATGATAATAAGCCCCAGATAGTCTGATACCTCTAAATAAAATCCAATTAATCGATTGCAGAACCTTTTTAAAGTCACCTAAGTAAAACAGTCTGTCGGTTTGTGCAGTTCAATCTTAGTATAGATACAGATGCTCTCTTGGAGGTTGTTTCAGAGCATCTTAATAACCAAGGAATTAACGGACAGGGAGGAAGTGCTACTAAAGTTTAAGAGTTAGGGTCATAAGACGATATCCTAAGCTGTAAAATCTGATAATGGACTTTTCAGACCATCAGTCAAAATTTTAGATACTGTGGAACAACTACAGACATAAAAAAACACTTATAAGCGACAACAAAAATACAGAAGAATGTGGTTCTATCACAGCCTACATGCAAACTGCCATGTGTGTATATAACTCTGCACATCAACTGGAAGAAACTGTAAAGTAAAGACAAGTAAGCTGGTCAGAGTTGATAAGATGAGTGAAGACAATCCTTTCAGAAAACCTCATAGAAAATGAAAAAAATTAAGACTGAGGTAGAGGAGGACGGTAGTCCTAATTAAAGAGGCAGAAATACAATAGCATGGTTTAGAGGAAACCATGTTGATGTTCAAAGTCTTAAATCATATTAAAAATGAGTCTTGAAAAAAAGTTTTCATTTCAATCTGATTTAGCAGGATCTATTTCACAGTGAAGATCAGGCAAATATTCCCTATTAAATTGAGATTAAAGCTAAAGGAGAATTACATACCACATGTTAAAGTTAGAAAATAAAAAAACTACTAATCTGGGTTAATCTATTGCAAAAATGTTTGTGCCTGTTACATGACACAATGTGAGAAAATGAAGAGGTTGTGATTACTTTTTACTGGCATAGCACAGTGAAAGCTAGCTTTGTCTCTTGAAATATATCACAGAGAATTTAATGCCAGATTTATTTACATTCATATTAGAAAGTGCTTTATATTTTTTCCAACAGTAATTCAAATATATTTTTGTACCACATAAGCATTGCACACAATGCCTTCAACATGCTTGATGGCTTTATGGAGTTTCAGGTTATTAAAGACATGAAAGATAAACCTTGAGTATCAAATCTGCTTTTCGCCTCCTTCCCAATGACTTCCAAACACTGCTTGGCAGCCATCTGGCAGTCAGGATGTGTTGCCAAGACTCCAGTTGTTGTCTAACTGCCACTTCACATAAAGCAAAAAGCCTTCATTACTGCTCATTCCACTCTAGAAATGGGGCTGTATAGTAAAAGATATATAGAAACAGCTATAAAGTAGTAAGTGTTTTGAGGCTGCACAACTTAAGTTTGGTATAAAAATGCATAAAATGTCTTTCACTAATGGTAATTTGACCTCTCTGTAATAGGACATTTGGCCATTGTTCCCGATTGCCCATCATTGCAAAAGAGACAAAGCAGTCTCCTCATTGATCACTTACAAGCTGCTTTTAAACCATCAATACATTTTAAAGTACCACTTAAGATGAGTAACATATGTCACCCTGCAGTCTCTCTAAGTGCAGCCGCCGTAACGAGCTATGAGCCGATGGAGGCTGTAAAAGCTTAAAGGAGACAGGCAACCTTCTGATGAGAACTCAGTTAAGCTGGAAAATGAAATCAAAGTAACACATGAATAAATATTAGGAGACAAAGGAATCAATGAGTTTAATGAAAGGTGTTCAATCTTAAAGCTATGCTGGATAACTTTTGTTATCCAGCAGTCTGAGCTCCCGTATAACATAAGAGATGACCAAGCTAAGAGTTGTTGTTAGGCAACAAAACAGACACTTACCTGATCAGACATGTTTTTTGGTTTTCTGATGTAGGATTTCATCCAGAGGGATGATTGTGGCCTTGTCTTTACAAGTGACTGCATGACTTCTCAATCTGCTGGTCCAAAGAGTTCTGCTATCAGACCTGAACAGTTTTTTCTCTTACTTTCAAGGGCACCAAAGCAACATATACATCTATATTATATATAGTATGTAATATAAATAACGTAATATATTATGTATAACCTTATACATAATTAATATATACCATACAGTATTTAATGTATTTGTGCTAAATCTAGAAGCTACAGGTCTACCTCTCCTAGTGGTCAAAAGTTTGGTTTCCTCAACCCTATTTGTTTAAAAAAAAATCCCCTGACAGAGTTTTGACTTTAGATAAGCATATACTGGTGTTCCTGTGCAACCGGCAGCTGTTTCTTAGTGGTTGTAAATGATAGTGAAGAACAAAACTATAGAGCAATAATATATAACTTAAACATAAAAAAAATCCCCTAAAGGTTCTTAAGCACTAGATAATGCTCAATAAACTGTAGAAACTCTTTGGTGATTTCAGTGATTTAGTAGATCATTATAATAGATAAATACACTTATGAGTGCTAGAAATAATTTCCAAAGACTCCTATTATCTGGTGGTGCCTGATTTGGTTTACACAGATGCACAGTTTTAACATTTACTCAAAGTTTTCATCTAACTGTTTGGTAAAAAATTATAAAAGACTAGGGATGGACGGATGGATGGAAGGAGGGAGGGAGGGACGGACGGACGGACGGAGGGAAGGACGGAGGGAGGGAGGGACAGACGGGCGGACGGACGGATGGACGGCGGACGCACAGACGGGGGGAGGGTGGGAGGGAAGGAGGGACGGACCGACGGATGGATGGATGGATGGACGGAGGAATGGATTGCTGTGAAATGATATTTCATCAAAGATGCTAAACTATTTCACTGCAATCAAAACAAAGAACAAGAGTTAATACAGCATCTAATGAGCTTTTATGCTTGGATTTAGGAAATAGTAGTGATTAAAATGTGACCATTAATTGTTAAGATCCAGACTAACATGCATGAGCCGAGGATGAACCAGCTATTCAGCTGACTTGAAAGGATCACCTAGTTCAAGCCTACTCTTTCCACCTAGAGCCAGAACCAAACATGGAGAAACAGCATTTAGTTCCTATGCTTCTGGAACACATTCCCAGAAGACTGTAAAAGAGCTGAAAGCCTGAGTTCTTTTATGTTACAGTTAAAAACCCATTTGTTTAGAGCTGCTTTTAAATGTTGAAGTTGCATGTTTTTTTATGTTCATTCGCCCTTGCTCTGCTTTCATTTTTCATCTATTATATTGTCTATTTCATGTATAGCACTTTGAATTGTTCATGTACTGAATTTTGCTATACAAATAAACTTGCCTTGTCTGTTTGAAAATTACCTCATTATTTGTCATAAAGAAGTTAAACTCTATTTGAGATTTCTGGTGGCTTTCTGTTCTTATACTGAAGCAATAAGTGCTTCTTTTGCCTTATGTATCAAGACATTATAGACAGTTTAATACTCTTAGTAAACAATTGGGAATGGCCCCTTTTTCGCACACAAAGCAAAATTCATAGAGACATTGATAAATATGTTCAATATCCAAATGCTCCAAAATCTCCTGAAACACACTAAACATTGTGCAAAGTCCTCCTAGAAGATATGAAACTGATAGATTTACCAAGTTATTAAAAAGAAAACAATATAATTTTTCTTCATGTCGAGGCAGACAAACAAAAAAAGTTAATTTCTCTACAAGTGTAGAAAAATGAACTTTAAATGTTTATAAATCATCACAAAACACATTTTCATCATGATCTGTTCAGTTAAGAAAATGAAGCAATTATACTTCAAAATATATATTTATAGTTTACAGTCAACTTTTGACAATAATAAATTTGCCTGCCTGTCTTAGGCATAATTACTATTCACTTAATCAAAAGGAGAATAGTTTTGATATTTGGCTTTAAATTATTAATCAATATTTACATTTAAATTTAGAATACACATATGCTGTGGTTCTAAAACAAATTACAGATCTGCTCTTTTTTGGTATGAGGTCTTTGCTATGTTTACTAATTAAGGCCACTGCCAGACATGGGTTACCTGTGTGTTTACCCTCTAGGAAATAACTTATCCTAAAAGGGGGGCTAAGCTAATAAAGAAACAAAGAAATTAACATCACTGAGTTTGCTTCAGCAGCCTTAAACAACATCCAGAGTCCCACCTCCTCCTCCTCCTGTCCTTGACACACTTAGCCAAGGTGGACGTCCTGACCCTATCGGCTGCTGCTGTGCCGATCCCATAGGGGCCACAATACCCTGCAGCCCTCCAGCATCTATCTCCTATAGTCCCACGAGCTTCTGTGTGGCCCCCTTTCAGATGCCCTGGGCTGTCCCTTTGACAATTCTCTCTCAAGAAGTGATTAATGCCTGTTTACTTCAGAGAGGCCAAACCATTTCCCAGCATGAAGGGGGGGCTGGGGTCCTAATGAGAATCAAAAGAATTAAAAAGAAAGAGGAAGAAGAGATGTGATGTTGTAAATGCATGGAGAGAAATGATGAAATACTGCAATGCTGAAATCCTATAGCAGTATGTCCTCTGAGCTAAGGTTAGCAGGAGATAATCACAGGCTTTCATGTAGTTCCTATAGAAGAAGCCCTAAAGGTCTGAGTCACAGCATGAAGGAAAGGAGCACAGGCACTTTTCTTCAAGGATGTACCGAGTTGTTATTAAACAGTGAATCACAGACATCCTATAACTGCCTCGTGGATACTGAAGCACTGCTCTTCTGTTTTGAAATGCCACCAGCACAATTGTATGTCTTTTTTTGAGAATCAGCAGACGGAAGCCTCATAATGTATTTTGGTTTTCTATGTAGGCTAAAAGGAAAACATGGGTAAAACCCAAGAACAGAGGAAGAGGAACTTTTCACAGTCATGTTCTCAGGCGACACAGGATGATTGGAGTGATTGGTGGGTGGCGCAGTTGTCTGTCTTATTGTCTGAGTTTGATCTAGTTTTGTATTACCTCCCTATGCCTAGTAGAACTCCAAAGATACATGTCTATATTTCTGATCTGCTTGGTTGATGAGTGATTTGCAAAGGTTTGGGTAGATATTACACAGAGTGGACCCAGACGCTTTGATCTGACCTGTGGAGTGGTGATGATATAAGATGTGTTGAAGGGTGTGTTTCTGGTCTAGGTCACAGCAGTGCTCTAAACTTCCCCAGGGCAGACTTCAAATGAGAAGTCTGTGCTATCAGTGACTGGTGAAAGGGGTCAAGGCCTGGCTTGCATCAGCAATCACTCAATAACAACTGTGGTGGTCTATGGATCCTCTGTAGAGTCAAGGTGAATATTTCCTACACTGATTGGAACATAATAAAATTAATATATATATTAAAAAATCACAAGAAACTTTTCTTAGTGATAAATTATTCATATTTTCCTTTGAAAGTCTGTTCTTGTTTGTAGTCTCTGATTAATGTGCGCTTCTGCCCCTTTTATAGACTTGTTGGCTCAGGAACATTGTCATTACATTTAGAAACTTTTTACTTCGTTTTAGGGACTTCATTTAACAAAAACTATTTGTGACAGTTCTTAGCCATTTTAGGTGTTTTCTGGTTCATTTCCATCCCAGAACCCTCACAGCTGGTTGGGTTTTTGTGTAGCAGTCCCTTCCCTGAGCCCGACGTGCTCCCTGTGCATCCAGAAACCAGAATCAATACCCTGGACGTGATGACACAGCTTGCTGTTATCCTAACAGTTGGGACAGAGATAAATCACTGCATCATTAACTGAAGATGTGCACTGACTCTAGATCGTTCTTCTTTAGGTCCAAAAATAAGAACTTCAGTTTTGTTTTTGTTCAGCTGGAGGAAGTTTTGGCACATCCACACATTTATCTGTTCTAAGCATCTGTTCAGTAATTGGATGGGTTCTGAGTCTCCTGGTGACATCGTAATGTAGAGTTGTGTGTCATCTGCATAGTTATGGTAGCTGATATTATTTCCTGTTATAACCTGAGCCAGTGGGAGCATATAAATTTTGAATAAGAGGGGTCCTAGGATTGAACCTTGCGGTACCCCACATGTGACCTCTGACCTCTTTAGTGAGAAGTTTCTAATTGAAACAAAGAAATACCTTTTCTTCCTGTAAGATTCAAACAAGTCAAGCACCGGACTGGAGAGTCCGACCCAACTCTCCAGTCGATTCAGTAATATGTCATGGTCAACAGTGTCAAAAGCTGCACTGAGGTCCAACAGAACCAGCACTGTGGTTCTCCCACAGTCTGTATTTATATGGATGTCATTGAACACTTTTACGAGAAGCTTAATTAGGGTCTTCTTTGGCTGAGACCTCATGATGATTCTCAAAATGAATACATCTAACAATAGATCTGTGTCGTCCAATTACAAAAGGACTATGTCCAACAGATTTTTTTTGTAACAGTTTGGGTCAGATGACTGAAACTCAGAAATAGTGAAGTGTTCCAATAGATTTCAAACATTCAAAAAGTTTTGGACATGACAACACAGAGTAAAATTAAGCTTTTGCAAAGCCCAAAGCTGGCTATGCTAAAGACGTGTGGACTGTACTTACAATCAATTAGGAATGTTTGATTTACAGCCCTGTCTACACCTTATGGCACCCAATGAGCATATCTGTACAAAGGCATAAAAAAACAAATGTTTTGAGTACAGTTTTCATTTCTTTTTAACAAACTGACTAGTGTCAAAATTATTAGAGTTGAAGCAATTTTTTTCTTACAATCTGTGCTTACTTTTTTAAGTTAATCATTGTCGCTAAAGCATAAATAATCCATGACTTCTAGTTAGCCTGGTGTCTTTTCATGTTTAAAGTAGGAAAGACAAGATAATAATCGGCCAATGTAAACACTTTAAATTCAAGTAAGTCATAAATATATGCTATTTTAGGGTCTTTACACATTTTAACTAGGTATGCCAGTAAATAGTCCCCTAACCATTGTAGAAAGTTGGGAATTTAATGAGATACATCCTAATGAAAAGTCCAGAAATTAATTACGCTTCATAAGCATGGTCATTGACCCTTGTAGGAGGAGGCAGGAGAGGTGGGGGAGAAGATGAACAAGCCAAATGTGGGAGTGACCAAGTGAACATGGTGTAAGCAGGGTAAATGAATGTTGTTTTAGCTATAAAATGTGTTAATAAGGCAGGTGAAGCCATGTAAACACTAACCATAAACTTATCTGAACCTCCTTGATGCTGATATTGCTTTTAAAGGAACAGCAGCTGTGGTTAATTTCTCATCTTTCCTGCACTGGATTACATAATTTAAGTCCAACGGAGGTTGAGCAGTGATTGTTAAAGTGTCGTGTTGAGCCACACTCCTGGTGGCAGCAGTGTCTTCAGTTCTGGGTACTTTATGGGATGACTCAAAGCCTGATGGACAGGAGAATCGATATTTTGACTTTGGCCACTGGATTTTCTCTTACGGAAGGAGCAACGGTAATGGAGGAGGACTGTAAATAAGTGGAGGGTTCCTGACAAATGAATCCATTAACATTTGCCTGTGTCGCCTGGCGAGCAGATTTGCTGTTTTATGGAGCAGGAAAAAAGAGCCAGTAAATCTGAGGGCGCTGTGAGGGTGAGGCTCTGAGAGCAGGCTGGGGAACACATCTTCCATGATGCAGCACTTTATCTCCCTCCCAAATGGCATCTTTATCTGCCTAAATTAAGTTTTGATTCCTTGCCACACGCGGAGTCGCAAATCACTTTTAATACTGATATCAAGAGCAGCAGTAAAGTGTGCCCAAAGCGATGGAAAGCAGCTTTATTGTGTGGCACATAACTTGCTTCGCCACCATTCACTGTCTGTCTCTCTCTCTCTCTTGCTCGCAGTTGTAAAAAAATAACTCAAACTCCTGCTTTGTCTGCAAATCATATTATGCCATTTGTCATAATTTAAATTCCTCTCTATCCTGAAGCTCATGCATAGATGGCTCCGTATCTTTTGCTATACCTGTTACTCGGTGGATGAGGAAGAAGCTCATCCCTAAAGGTGGCTTAATTTATTGCTGTGATTAATTTCCAATTCCATTTTCATCCAGAGATGTTTATCTTTAAAATTAGCAAGACGCTCAGGTATATCTGTGTGTAGTAAGGGGAGTGGGGATGAGTTGGTGTTAGAGATTTGGTTCCATGGCATTACGTCCTTGCCGCATAATCATTAATCTGCTGGTGTATCACTCTATTTGTCCAATATCAATCTGTCTGTGTCTCTGTCTAATTGATCCAGAGGCTGATGCTAGAGGGGGAGGTTGTGCAAATGTTAAGCAGAAGTAAGAGAGGTCTAATATGCACAGTCCTGGAAAACATGCCCCTTACCACCTGATGTGAGGGGCATCAGGTGATGATGATAATGTAATAATAAAAATGTGGTTGTGTAATGACACTGAATATGTCTGTTTATCCACGTGATGCACTTTACAGGTGACTGCCTCCATACTTTACGGAAGGTCTCAGACGATGAGCTGCATATAAATCCAACAAGACATTCAGGCGAGTGTATTTATTTACTTGTTTCCTTCAAACACTCTAAGTCAGACTGACTTAGACATGGCCAGCGTTGCCATGGTTACACATCTGTCTATCTATCCATCTATCCATCCATCTATCTATACAGTACATATATATATATATACATATATATATACACATTTAGTTTTAGTTTTTATGTTCTGTGCAATCATTTTGGAAGCGATGCTCTGAAAAATGGGTTGGCAACTAGAATTAGATAAATTTACACTTGGCCAGCTCTGACTGATGATATAATGAAATAAAGTCAGAAGAATCACAAAAACTGCTAGGAAGAATCTAAAAAGAAAGAATACTCTATTTCCTTCAGTCCCTTTAGGCTGCGTTTAAAAACGAAGTGAGACTTTAGGAGATAAAAGTAAGCTCAAACTATTGAATACTAACTTAAGAGGTTACGTTCTTTTGAAGAGTCCAGATCTATTGGTCACAGACCATGCTGGATTAGAAAGTTATTATGATCCAAATGTGGTGGGATTTTGGTTTTCTTTGTTTCTGGTATTTTGATCATTTTCTTGATTGTTATTCTTTTTTTATTTTTAAAGGTCATGCCATATTAGATATTTCTATGTCAGTTATTATTATAAAGCTGTTGTCAAACCAGTTCTGTTTTTTTTTTTATTTGTTTTATTCCTGAGTTCTAATATTTGTACATTTGGATTTACTTTTCCTACGACATCTGTTAGACAGTTGTCTTTTTGTGTTACTTTAGCTCCATTTGTATTAATCCTTCTCCCTCCTCCAGTCTCTCATCGTTCTTCTGCTGCTCCACATAATCTTCTGATTAATCACCTGCTTACAATGTCATTCTTCACTCTTCATTCAGTATTTAAGCTCCCTGACAGTTATTGTTCTTTGTCGGATCCTCGTGTTAAACTGCTTGTTTTTTTTGCTCATGATCCATGCCCTGTTCTTCTTGTCAACTTTCTGATACTAATACACATGCACTTAAAAACACATGGCTGATGTTGATTTTGTAATGTTTTGTAATGTTTAATGTTTTTTTTTGTAATATTTACCAAAAAAGTAAATATAAAATGAAATACAATTGGAAATTATTACTTTATTTAAAGTCCTTAGCTCTAAATGTGTTTTAAGGCCCAAAGTAAAACACACTGATTTATTTTTTGACATAATTATAAACAATATCAAATATCAGGGTCTTTGTCCTCTAGATCAAAGGAATACACAAAGGAAGAGTGCATGTTTTATTTTTTTTTTAATACATTTTCCCTTTCTAAACATAAAATGGGGAAATCTTGAGTTGCAGTTTATGTCACTTAAATAGATAGTAAAATTAATCACTTTGTACATTTAAATATATTTATAGTGGATGTATCGGTTTGTTTCACTTTCTCAGCATAAACAAAAAGGCCAAATATGGAATAAAACGATGTATTCATCAACATAACTGTGATGTTGTGTTTATCCTTGTAGGATCTGAGGTTCAACTGCTCACAAGAAAAAGGTTTAGAAAGACAAAAAGAGAAAAAGTTCAAGTTAACAGGCTGTAAAGAAATAAAAGTTCAGTACTACAGTTTAGCACAGAAGGGCATGTCAGAAAGCTGTATTGGTTAACCTTGAATTCGATAGGCTGCAGAAGCAGAGAGCTACACCACTTTCCCCTCCAGTCAGCAAACAGCAGTAAAATGATGCGATGTGAACCATCACTGGAAATGGATGTCTGGGGGGAAAGGAAACACTTTAAGCTGAAAAACTCTGGTTTTTATTTTAATGTAAACATCTTTATGATGAATTAATTTCTCCCAGAATGCGATGAGATATATACAGCTATAGAACACCATTGCATATATATGCATTGGATTATATTTAAGAAAAACTGCAAAGGTCTTTATTTTCCTCCTATTGCTTACACACTCCTGATGTCCCACTTATAGGAGCATCTTTAGGATGGATGAAATGTACTAAAGTCAGTTGAGACCAGGTATACTCGATCAATGAAAATAGTATGCTTTCAGAACTGTTTAATGGACAAAACTACCTGCTTATCTGTCTATATTTGTTCCATTAGCCTCAGCATGTTCCTTCCATCAGTCCCTCCAGTGCACAGTATATTATTTCTGTATCTGGGTTTCCTAGCAGAAAATTGTATCTCACTGCTGTACCCAACTGGCTACTTCTGCACAGCATGAGCCACAGACATTATTTGAAACTCCCTCTAGATGTCTAAACTCTCCATGCAGTTCCTTACAGAAATTACTAAGGTTTGTTAGTCAAGATTAGTCAAAAAATACATTGATTAAACAAACAAGATGGTCAGGTTTAAGGTTTTGATTATGTTTAAAGAAGGGTTTAAATATAAAACATCACCCAAAACTTTGAACAATCTTTCAGTCTTTTCTAAATTAAAAGTCTTTTGCATGACTGCAAACCTACCAAACATGGCTGCCAGAGAACCTAGAGCACAAATCAATTAACAGTCGAGAGGCCCATGAAGACTCTGAGGGAGCTGCAGAGATTCACAGCTCATTTAGAGCAAACCGTAGATCTGATTTTTATGGAGAAGTCGTACAAAATAAAATCCTTATAGGTAGAAAGAGGCAAGAAATTTTGGCTGAAGATTGCCATGAGCCAGACATACACATCTTGGTAGTAAAATCGTGCTGTGATGAGGATTTTCCTTAGCAGGGACGCAGAAGCTGTTCTACAGAGAATATAAAGCAAAAACAGTCTTTCAAATCTTGAAAGCTGTGAATTGATTTTTCTTTACCAATTAACAATGATTCTCTAATTTCATTGTTTCTATCACAGTCAATGGAAGAAAATCAACACATAGTTGATAATATGACACAATGTAAAATGTACGAGCATGTTTGAGTGCTCAAATCATATAAAATAGAACAACAAAAACAAAAATCAGCAATTCTTCCTTATATTTGAGAGCTTCTGTACCTGCTAATATAGCTTTAATAGATCAGGATAAGATAAATTGTCAGAGAAAACTTAAAAAAAGATTTTGGTATCCTCAAAAATGGACCTCTGTGTCCCGTAATCATCCCAGGAAGTAAATAAAGACTGCAACTGTCACAGTTAATTATTTGACTCTGATTTATTGCTGTTTTTACATTGTAATACTTGTACGAAGAAGCCTACATTTAGAATTTTAAGCATAATTTTATTTTATTGAAAGCATGAGAGAGAATCCTGCTGCTTTACAGAGGTCAGTCTTCCTCCTTGTACTCATCTTTAAAGAAGACTAATTTAAATTAGACTCCATTCAGCGATGGGGAGGCCCCCCGATCAGGACATATGAAGACCCTTCATCATACAAGGGGACTAGAATCAGCCCTGTATGCTCTGAGACTAATGGAAGCTGCCATGGTAGGACAAACTTTGACTAGGCTGCACCTCAGCATAAGCTGCAGGGAAAGAGAAGAACAGAGACACTGTTGACTAATCTAAATCTAAAATGTCAGCCTATATTTCCTTCACTGAATATTGTGTTGCTTTTTTTATCTAATTGTTCTTTCCTGCTAAATTATTCAAACTTCCCTTTAATTTATTAGTCTACCTGTTCCCTGTGTTATTAGTCACGTTCTGCTCTAACAGAGAAATCATATAACTGGTCCAATAATCAGAGAAACGTGTTAAACTGGAGAGGAATGATTACTGGAATACTAAACAGGTGAGTTATTTAGCAGAGTCAATATTAGCTCTGAGGTCAGTGAAAGTGAAAAAATGAGGGAAGTATAGAAGGTAAAGTTAAGACTAAAAAAAATAAAATAATACTTGGTACTATGATTTAAGAGATAAGCCTGAGTTTTCCACGCAAATAACTTATAAAATATTAAGTAGCCAAAGTAAAAAGTAAAACTCATGATACCATAAAAAATAATCATATATGGAGTACTCTGTATGACAAAACCATGAAATAAAAGGACATATTGTGAGAATTCTGTAATATTACGATAGCTGTCTTTATGTCTAATTTACAGAACAGTGAGTGTGTGTAAGCTCTTTTGTTGATGGTTGGTCCTTGGAATATACGCCATATTTTTTCAGTGTTCGTATCATGAATCTTAAAAAATGTCTTTTCAAGTATTGGCTTAATGTTATTTATGGTGGTTTAACCTTTGACATGTAAGTGTGATTTTTGAGTATCATTTTCCTAGTATTGTAAATATGATTTGATAGTCTTGTGAATTTAGAGCTACAAAGACAAGCTTTAGATAACAGTAGCTAGAGACTATTTCTTTTGTAATTCCGACTCTAATGACATGTAAGAGTATTTGGCTAAATGAGCATAATACATAGGAATCTTAGTGGAACAATATTAAAACTGAAAGTAAATACTATTTTTGTTTTCAACAGGTTCTGTCCACTATCCAGCAGTATAGCATTTTTTTCTTAATGGCAAGGAGAAACCCATCAGATTTACTTTAACAAATAGAGCTTTACTTTTTTCGGTGGTGTACCACTTAATATAAGTATGTAAAGAAAATTTATTAGATGCTTTTGGAAATGGAGAAGAAAGTGGAAGGAAAAAAGAGGATAAAGAAAGGGTGTGAGGAAAGGCATAATATTAAGGGGAGAGATTAAGATAATAGAATGAAGGATAAAGATAATTACAGATAACATCCAAATAGTCTGCTTCTACACCTGCATAGAGAGAGAGAAAAAGGAAGAGAACGCAACAACAGAACAACAAAAGAAAGAGTATCAGTTGAAAAAATAACCAATGCAAATGTAATAACAACCTGACTGAAAAATGCATATTATTTTTTAAAATGTGTCTTTCCGGCAGCAAATAGCATTTTCAAAACAATCTAGAGTGAATGCATTGGAGTGTTTGACCATCACAGGATTGCTTTTATCTCCATCCATGGCTTTTTTTTCCTGCTTTCAGCACTAAAACCGTTTGTTTGAAAGCAACCATGTGCCACTTCTCATAGAATGTCATAACAAAATAATTTGTAGTATTAACTTGTCAGCGAGTTTGTGTTGTGGCCTTTTTGTGTTTTTTTTTTTTTTTCATACAGATATTAGCCACAGAGGTCTTTCTAAGGAAATTCTGAATCAAGAATAAAGCATTTCATGCATGCCGTACTCAAAATCGAAATGCCAGCAAGATGACAGCAGCCTGCTGACATCACCGCACATTAGAAACTGTGATGGAGGGGGGTTCCTAAAATTAGATTCATATTTTAAAAGTTTCATATCGGTAGAGAGATCGCGCTGGAGTTCATGTTTCGCATTAATCACGAAGTGTCGGGGACATTACTCAGACCTGTGTCATGCATATGTAATAACCTATCAGCCTTCCACTCGAAAGCTGAGACACATTTCTCCCTGAAAAGAAAAAGTCTTGTTTAAATCAATTTTTTTCTTAGTTTCTTATGCATATATAGTTGTCAGACTGAGTACCTTATGTATCAAGGTGACATGCTATAAGCTCTCTTAAATAACAATTAGACTCGTTTACAACAAAGGATACTGCAAGGTCCAGTCTGGTATTTAGAGGCTTTCTTTGCTGTGTTCAGACTGAACAGGTGATTTATCTTCTCACTGAAAGGTGGGATAAAAAAACATCTGGTAGCATTAGGTTGTAAACAAACCCATGTTTTATATAGAGTGATGTGCTGAATAAAATGAAATTCTATTTTAGTTACTTTATATTTTTGCTATACTACGCTGAGGAAAAAGAAACCTTAGCAGACCAACTGTACTTGCAGCTTTGTCCATAAATCAGTAAGAGGAAATTTATGGGATGTTTTTGTCATCTCATTCTGCAGCTGCTTAAGGCAGGAGGCCTTGTCCAGAAGACATTCACAAGATGCTTTTACAAAGGCTTGAGCACAAGGGATTAAAAGAACATTGAACAATATAAGTCAGTTTCCAGTTTCTTGTTTTCTGGATTGTGGAAAATGTCTATGATTGCAGGAAATAATCATAGTTTTTCTTTTTTAAAAACTAAACTAACCATATAGTATTAATGGAACCGGATCTCAGTAAATTCAAATGTTATTAAATTGATAGAATATTTTTGTATTTTAATTAAGAAAGGTGGAACATGAAAACTGAAAAACTGAAGATTTAGTATAGAGTAAATATCATGTATGACTCAATTCTTTTTTTATTATAATCTTTTCACTTGGCTATTAACCCCCAAAATTCAGTTCATCAAACAAGCTGGTTATACTAAGCTGTATCAAAGCATATTGGTGGAAAGTTGAGTGGAAGGAAAAAGTGCAGTAAAAGGGGCACACAATCAATGTGGATTGTGAAGCAAAACTGTGTTAAGAGCTCGGTAAAGATACTCAAAGTATAGACACAGTCAGTTGTTCAAGAAACCACTTATTGGTAAGAAATATCTCTGACTGAAGAAAGAGCAATGACACAGAATCAAAGTTTATTTGGGGCCAATATGAAATTTATGTGAGATTGGTGTTTGGTGATTGGTTTTAAGGGGCAAGTCATCTGCTGGTGTTGGATTACTAATTACTATTACTATTACTTCCTAAGTTGGTATAACCCATCTATTTGAAAATCAAGAAAATCCTGGAACACTTCTTGTATTTGCTGTCAAGCCTTGTATAGATCCTGATCGTATTCCTCAGCAGAAGCTTTTGCCTACCCAAAGGGCTATAAGTATAACTTTTTTTTAATAATCATATATCATTGTGGCTGATAAACTACAAAAAAACTCTCTTGACCTAACTTCTATAATCAGTCTATGTTGTAGGTTGTCAAGAGGGCAAACAAACAGACCCAATAATCCAGACAGAAATAGCCCTACCTTTAAAGAAAACTTGGCTTTTAAACACCTCAGTAAAACCACAGGATGATCATTACCAGTTGTCTTTGAGATTTATTAGCTATAAACCATAATTAGCAAAAAATTGGAAATGAAAAAAATGGTTTTGTAATATAATAATGAGACTAATCGAATATAATTATTATAGCATATTGGCATTTGAATTTTCAATTCGTTTAGGAGTTGTACAGAAGAATACATCTTTACAGACCCTAATTTAACTTGACCTTTCCTGCTAAATCCCAACCTTGTGTTTGCCATGCATTTTGTACACAGCCCCCATTCCTCCTGCTGTCCAGCCCAGGTTTTGATACAGCGCCGCCACTCGCCGGAGCGCTTGGATTGGCTGAAGGAGAAAGGTAGCCCGCAGAGACGGCTCCTTCCCCGGGTTCAGTCCCGTCAGTGAGACGCACATGCAGTCAAGGTTCGTCTGAGCGGGACTCTCCGCATTTGGACTTCGATTTGGAGAGGGAGCATGAATTCACCTTCAAGGTATCGATCCACACATCAGAGCAAATCTGGTGAATCATTAAGAGGAAAATCCAACGGAGTCAGGTTTTAAAACAACATCCTCTCTAAACGGAGAACGATGCGTCCACATCTTAGTCTATAAACTGTCACATGTTTGTGAGGAAAAAAAGCAAACAATCAGTGCGCAGAGGATTTCTTCTGCAGGGCTACGCTGTGCGCCCTGGGTTGTGGAGGTTGATACCTGGACGGAAACGAAGCGCACAGAAAGAGAAAAGCGTGTTGGAGAGACATTTAGTCAGAGACTCGGAGTTGCCTCAGAGCGCAGTTTGACTCCTCATGATGGGCTGCGGCGCACAGGCTGACAGAGGCAGGGGAAGAGTGCCTAGATTCCCCCCGGAGATGCCGAAGGTTTCCTGGCTTCTGCTCTTTCTGCTGCTGGATGTAGGATTTGCTCAAGGTAAAGTTTGGGGCTTATTTCTTAAGCTGCGGACACGACTGTGCTCCTGCTTAAAGTTTTACTCGCGCTTGTAGTTTCGCCGTGTTTGTAACGGGAAATCCCAAAGTCTAATGAATGGAAATCATCTTCTAACGTACAGCGCGCATCTTTTGGCTCCAAGGTGACCCATCAGGTACTTAAATGCCTACTGAGCAATTAAGGGTAAATAAAATTATTTTATGAACTTGTTCCCTATCATTACATTGTTGTTGCAGTAGTTCAGCTAGCTAACCCTTGTGGTAATGACCCCAGCTCATTCACATTCATCTGATCATAACCGACGTTTAGCTG
>JAUZNJ010065242.1:0-21717 GCA_034780135.1 Jordanella pulchra
CCTCAAGCTCCCAGGCCTCTGGTAGAGGACCCGAGCTCAGAGGATGAAAGAGACCACCCGCGGAGGGTGAGAAGGGATTTTTTTATTTTTTATTTTTTACATTTATTTATTTATATATATACATACATACTTATATATTTGAAGCTACTGGATATGATTCTCATCGTGGCTAAACAGTCAGTATAGTTTGTTTGTTGAAAAAGCCAGATATCACCTATCGATGGAACATTAAAAAAAAACATGACCAAAAACTGATAAGAGTGTGATTGAGATATGTTGGCCTAGCAACAAAGACTGTTTTCCAACGACAAAAAAACCCAACATAACTTGGATCTGAGCTCTTTAGAAGATCTTCAATACAAATGCAAAAAAAAAAAACAAACAAAAAAAGCAATTAAGGATCAAGACAATTAATGGGCTGACAATCAGATACAGCATTCTAGATGGGTGCAATCTAATGTAAAGAGCAACAGGTAGCAAATAACACAGGAGGGAGAAAGAAGTGGTTTAAAGTGTTTTACTCATGGCTTCCTTTTTTTTAATCTATGGTTTGCTTTTATGACCTAATCCTAATTATTTGCTGTATACCATTAGTCTGGCATTAGAAATAATTGTGTTTTAATCTTCCAGAATGTGCCCTTGAATGTATTGTGGAGCTCAGATGTCAATCAGTGGAGACAAAACATGAAACCCTTGTTGGCTCAGTCCACTGACGTTTCAACAAGAAGTCAATTAAGGTTATTTCAAACAGTAGTTGGGGGCTGTAATGTAGTCTGCTGCTAATGAACTCATTCTGTACTCTATCTAAGCCTTGATTTGTCTCACAGTATATTGGTATGTAAGCTGTGTTTGTGTGTTTTGTGGAGGCGGGGTAGGAGATGGTGAAATGCTACTGTAAACACTGGAAATATTTAAATTAGATGATATCATTTTAACATTGAGAGATTTGGAAGAAAATGACTCAGACCAATTTTACTCTAATTCACTCAACACCTCAGCTGTCTTCCCACTCCTCCCCCACCATGTCTCAGGTTGCCTGCAGTCAGGTATGATGCCCCAAGGCCTCTGGTTAAATCCCCAGCCCAGACGTCTGCAATCGCTCTCTGCCTCATAGGGAGTCCTGCATTGGCTGCTGCATTAGTCCTCCATCTTTAATGGGAGTCCTGCATTGTGAGGGGTCCTTTGCATTGTGTGGAGGCCGTTGTACGATTGTCTTTACTGAATGCTGATCCATGGCTGCATGGACCCTTCACTGCTAGCAACTCTTGTGAGGTCTTGTTGACCCTCTGAAAGGGGGGGGCTCCCCAGGAACTTACCACACCAAAAATACACCAACCCAGCTGGAATGTGGGAGAAAATTAGCTTCTTGGATAAACATAAAGGTCACAGTAAAGTAGGATTTTCCTGAAATAACCTAAACATCATGTCTTATTCACATCTTACACCAGTATTTCAAATGTTAGTAACTTTTTTTTTATGGGAAAGTGCTGGTTGTTTTACTTCTTTGTTATTCCTACTGACAGCTTTAGTCTTTCTATCCAAACAAGGGGAGCAATCAGCTACAATCTGCCTGGAAACATTTCATACCTTGATTTAAAGACAGTGGTTTACACTATTTTTTTTATCTCCTGATTATTGGGAGAGTATTTCTGTGCCTCTATTTAGAATTATCAAGCTGCAAAAAAATGCGGATAGCTATTCGTAGTGAATGCGTAATACAGCATTTCTCCTTCAGCTCAGGTCTGTTTCAGGTCTGTTGTCTAGATGTTGTTTTACTTGAGTTATTATTACAGGCCCTGAAAATGAAGTTGCCTTCTTTAAGCTTGAAAGCTTCTATCTATTGTTGCAACTCTTTGTCTGAATGAGTAGAGGCCAATAAATGTTCCACATGAACAGTAAAAAATATTTTCTAGACCTCCAAAGATTTGGGGCTTATTGTGGCCTGTTCTTTAAAAATACTCCGGGCAGAACTTTTTTCCTGAGTTTTATCCAAAACCTGCTGTGCTGCTGATCTGAAATGTGAAGTGGTTGTGGTTACTACACTAACAAATACTACAGAAGGAGGTAACTAAGGGGACTTCCTATGTGTTCACTGTTTGAGTTTTTGTGAAGCATGAAATGTTCAGGTCAGAAAGAGCAGCTTAATTGCCAAAAAGTACAATCGGCTGTGTTCTTTTAACCAAGCACAGCCTGTGGCGTGGCGTATTTTCTCTGTACTCAGAAATCAGATTTTCCATGTTAATCAGAAGAGTAACAAGTGTGTCCCGTGAATTGGCATTAGGACTTGGATAGCTAGATGTCTGTGGAATTCTCAATCATCCTGGTCATGGCAATCACAACACTGTGAAGTTGCCTCTGATTTCAGCCTGTTTGTGGTTGGAAAGCTGGAACTCGCCAAGTAGCCCCCATAGTCAAAATCCAATATGGCGCCCATACAGAATGCAGTGATTCCAGTATTAAATCACACCAATTGCTCCTGTGGGTTTGATGCAAATTAAATCACTATGAATATATAAACAAGGGGATTGGTTGGTTGTTACCAGTTGTGTTGTTGCGATTAGTTTAATTCGAAACAACTAGAACCTTCCACTGTTTTCTGACTGATAAGAATGCTATCATCTGCCTGACATGGGTGGGATGTCATCTTAGCTCCAAGCATAGATTTCAGAGACAACTCAAATGCAGCTTTGGTGCTGGGGTTATGTTCTGTTATTTGACAGACAGAAATAAAGAAAACATAATTTTTGCTATTAATCTCAAAGGAGACAAAAAAGCAACCTTGAATCTGGGACAATAAAAGCTTCACTTAGTTTTTCTAAAGACTTTGACAGCTATAAGTCTTTGTCAATTCTGGTGGGTAATGCGAGCCGCCATTGTCCTCAGATGTATTAGCACAAAAAAGTATTTACCACTTTTAATATGTGTGTGGCAGCCTTTTGGATGATTGAAAAGAAATGAACCTAAATGAAAAAAAATGTTTAACAGAAGCTGACTTTCATCTGTATTGTACTTAATAGCTATGTTGTAATTTTTAACAAACATGTACAGGATGGTTAGAGGGAAGCGCATACTGCCACACTCATCGTGAGGACGCAAAAAGCAAGCGTATATCAGTGTATTCAAGGAAAATTGATTGCTGGTTTCCTTTAAACAACTTTCAAAACTATTTTTGTGAACCAAAGCTTATGTGTTGCAGTGTTTGGTGATTTGAGGGTTGCCGAGATCATCTTGTTTCATTTTTATTCCTCCTGTTGTTTTTGGCATCAAGAGACGAAATCCTCAAGAGATTTCCAAGAGCTGAACTGCTCGCCCAGTTTTTAAAACCTATGGTATAAGTAACAGGTATGTGATTCCATTTCACATTTTAGTCCTTTTCTCTTTGTTCAAGTAGGTGTATTTCTAATCTGCCAAATATTTTTGCAAAGATACTTTTAAGGAACTGAGTGCCTTTTAATGTGATTTGAACCTTTCAGCCATTGAGGTCAGATAAAAGCATTTTAAAAGTAACAGCAAAGCCACTCTTATCTGTTAAGATTCTTGATGTTCACATTTAAACTGCTCCCTGGATCACTGATGAATGAGGAAAACAAGAAATCTGTTTCATCTACAGTTAGATGCCACTTTATCTGCTGCAGGATGCAACAGTTAAAACTTTCAGTCAGCCTTAGCTCCTGTTTTGCTTCTGTTTTGATTTTTTTCCCACTCTCCTAATCAAAGACCAGGCTGCTATCAGATTAGGCCACATTAACATCAATCAATGACCTAACAACCAGCCAAGTTTACTCTCTCATCAAGCTTTATGCAAGTTAAGAGTAGAAGCAACTAAGAAGCTGCTAATTTTGTTTGTTTCTATTTATGGAGAACTTTAAAGTGACTCTCTGCATTAATGTTAATGAGTTAACTTCAAAGACTGTTACAGATACTGATCTCAGTGATGTCGACTCATGAATGTCACTTTTAAATAAAAGTGTAGTTCTGGAAAAAAATCTAACTTAAGAAATGCAAAATAGGAAAAAGAGCTGCTCTCCTCCAGTTTTGGGGGGTTCTAATCCAACACAAATTTAAATATCTCCCAATAGTTTTCAATCTTTAAAGCTTTTATTTGACTGTTTAGTGCCGTTTGAGTGATAGTGTGTAAGCTATAGTGTCAGCTCTATGGATGTTTTTTTGGTCCACATCTGTAACTCTAATTACATTTACAAGACTGATTATTACCCAGTATGTGTTACAATGACGTTTACATATGATTTTCTTGGTCTATGTCAGATCTAGAGATGCTAATTCTAAACTACACGTTATGGAGGATGTGTATGATTCTGAAATGTTGCTGTAATTTTTAAAAGTTGCTTTTTAAAATGTTTTTTCTATGAGAGGAGAAAAATGCTAAAATGATAACAGCATAATATTTCAATTCTTTCTTCCATATACAAACATTCAATAATGATGACATAATTATACAGAGTGTAGTTGAAACTATGAAAAGCGACTCCTTACAGATGAATCCAAATACAAGTGGTGTTTTTACTGAAACTTAGCTGTTACAGCCTTTATCTGCCTGTATTTTGGTTTAGTACACTTAGCATAGCTAGCAATGCTAACAAAGAGCACTCTCTCTGCTATAATAAAAGATTCCTCCTTCAAAACGTTTGCCAAAATTTACAATTCAATATTTGTTTTTATTGTAGACAGATATTAAATTCTCCAAAGGAAAAACAACTTGCGATTATCTGGTTAGCTTTCCGTTGTTTACTACTCTTTTATTGCTACACAGAGTTTAGCTGCTTGCCAAAACTTCAAAAAAGCCGTATCTCTCGTCATGGTTAAGAGTATTTGAAGAATCCTATTCAAATATTCTTCCCAGAAAGACAAATATTTATTTTCATATCTTAAATACCCAGATCCGAGGTTAATAAACATTTTGGATTAAGAAATACAAAAAAATATGCTTGTTGATCAGCATTTAGGTTTGCAGTCGGGTACAGATCAACAAGCGTATTACATATTTTAAATTAGAAGAGTGTTTACACTATCATTTGCGAGAACAGTTCTTCATATGCAACCTTATACTGACGGTCAGGCAGATAAACCCGAGGCTACCTCTGGGAGAGGGATGTGATTGGAGCTCATGTTTCTGCAGCTCACAGTGAATCCCGACAGATAATGACTGGGACTGAGCCTGGCTCCATTGTGCGTTTGCATTGTGTTACATGGGAATGAGGACAACAGGAAACCTTCCTTTTGTTGAGCTGGTAATATTTCATATTATCACCACAGCACTGGTACATCAACAGGCACAAAACCTGAGCACACACACTTGGACACACACGTCTTCAAGTGCAAGAGAGGGAGCTTTGCCACTTCAAAGCCTTCAATGTGTGCACAAAGCAAATGGCAGGAGGAGGCAAATTAGAGGGGGGACACGGGTGCTTCTTCAGAGGGACAGGAAGCGTATCGGAAGAGCCTTTAATCTCCCACCACCCGGCGTAATCGAACATCCAGACGAGATGACGTCACGAAGCATGCTGTGGCTATAAAGTCTATAAACATAAAAAAAACAAACAAGAACAACACCATTGTTGTCTCAGAAGAGGATGCTCCCAGTATACCAGTGATTCTATTTCATTGTTTCGTTTTTTTTTTTGTTTATTGATGATCAGCTTTGTCTAGGTGTTACTTTTATTATATGCAGAGACAATAAAAAATGAGTTCAGGAATATTATTCTTCTCTATTTTGACAAGATTCAACTTTTGTTTATAAAGAAAATACATTAAGCAGAAATCTGATTTATTTCTTCTTAACCAAATCATATTATTGGTGGAGTAAAGGTTACTGCATTTGTACTTATTTAACTTTGCTCTTGAATCACTGTAGCAGAAAACCTCTTGTTAAAAACTATTTTATTCATCTACCAAAAACACCCCATCACATTCTTAAGTTTAGTAATGTTTGATGTGAGCTGTAACCCTTAAATTGAACCCCCACGTTCCAGCAGCCCAGCTTAACCCATCATCTCTCTTTCTTTGTGACAACCTACAATTGCAGACTTTTTAAGCAGCCCTGGAGATGGGTTGAAGATAAGCCATCCTACTTAATACAACCCAGGCTTTCTCGGGAGGGCTTCCTGCAGGCGATGTGTTCCCGCAGGCTGTGGCTCTCGTGTAGAGGCGTCATATTTCAAAGATGCTGTTGGACATGCGTGAGCTGGGCCATGAAAACTTCTTGTAATTAACAGCAGAGAAATAATCAAAAGGAAGTTTTATAAACAGATGAAGGTTTCAGTCCTGATTCTTAGTTGAAGTGTGACTTTTCGGTGTGGAGGGGGGTTAAGCTAAAGGAGACATCCACGAGACCATGAAAGGCAGTCGTTGAAGTGATTAGTGGCCACAGCGTTTGGTGAAGTTACACTCTTTAATTACAGAAAACACCAATGGAGGTAAATGCTCCATCATCTGATAGCATCTGGAGTTGAACACCCACCTCCTTTTCTGATCATGGCGAAACACAGCACCAGCAATAAAGCTGAATCCCCTGAGGTCCCTCTGTCTTTAAAGTAAACACAACAGCTAAATCTTACTCACACTGATGGGAAAACAACCATAACATCTCCTCATTTCATTTTAATTGAAGAGGATTTTGACTCACAAAGGTTTCGCTTAGAGAAGACATCTCAGCAATTTCAAACATTATTTATAAACTGGGAGTGTGGGGAGTAAAGGCCTATGGGTTAGAGCAGTGTTCTGGAAGGCTGTAAAGAACATGTTTTATCCCCACAGACCGTTCTGGGTCCCTGAGAAAGACCCTCAGCACCTTAATGGGGATGCATGGAACAAATTTTGTTCAATTTAAAAAGTGAAACTTGTGGCCCTGTTCCATGGGCTCTACTTAGGTCAGCTCCACTGAGCCCACTTTTGTGCTGCAAACTGCCCAATACTCAACACAACGCTGGAGGAAAAGAGACATTCCTTTGGCGGACCATCACTGACACCTTTTGCAAAGATCAGAGGTGTCAACTTACTCTACTTAAGTACCTTTTTTGGTTTCTGTTCTTTACTTGAGTATTTATTTTTCTACTTTTACTCATTGTATTTGAACAGAAATGTCTGTACTTTCCTTTCCTTACTTTCTCCAAGCTACGACGCTGCTTCTATACATGCGGATAAGGATGTAATACTACAGCTGCAACAAAAACAAAAAACTAACAAGCGCCTTGTTAGTTTGTTGTAGGTGATAGATCAGATTCTTAGACCCAAGACATTCTCCATCCATTTTCCTTTATTTAGATTTGAAATGTATGTGTCATTTATTTTTCAAACATTTTATTTCTAATGCTGATGCAACTTTAATACTGGTCATTTCAGAGCTCTAAAAGTCTTCAACTTCTCATGCAGGACTTCTGTTCAGTTCCGTCTATATTAACCTGACTTAAGTTTGAATATAGAACCAAACTAGAACAAGTGAGTATTTTTTTTATGTTCTCTCTATCGACACAGTGAGCAAAAGAGGAAAATGAAGTTATTTTCTTTGGACATAAATGTTTTAACAGTAGTTTTAATGTTATTTTTCTTTCTTTTAAGGGAAACAAGTGTGATTTTGCCCTTGTACTTAAAAGGGATAGTTCAAGTTTTCGGTGTAAAAGTTTCCCTACTGTCACCAAGCCGGTATTTACTGGAGAAAAAGTAGTTCTGGTACAGGGTACAAATTATCAAAGGTTTTTAAAGCTAGAAAAACTGTGCTTGTGTTTTAATTGACTACTACAACATTTTAAAACATCTCTGTGTTATGTCAGACTTTAATATCAATTAGGACTATCTATCTCAATTAGGACTGCTTTCACTCCGCTGCGTAGGTGACGAAGACAGTTCCTGCTAACATCATAATCATTAACAGCTGGCAGAAGGATCCACTTTGCACAACAGAGGGAAGGTGAGACCGCTTTCTATAGAGTAGATGTCTCATCTTCCCTCTGTGATGCAATGACATTAATACATTTAAAGGAGATTTCAAAGAGCATTTAAAAAGGTTAGAGTTAATGCTCCAGGAACCTCTATAGGCATTTTTATCAAGGACTACATTTAGTTCCAAGCACTAAGCTACTCCAGGACCAGAGAAAATAACAGACATGTCTTAGCAGGAGTAATGAAGAACAGAAATACTGAAAGGGTCTCAAGTCCTCCTTTTGCTTGTGCACCCTTTTCTAGCTCACTTTTTCATTACACGTAACTTTAAATATATTTATTTAGGGGAAAGAATAGTTATGTCTTGAGATGCTTGAAACTTTTATTCTTATGAGTTTTTACTTCTTAAATTGAGTATTAAAATGAATCACTTCACACAGAAAGTATTCCAGTGTACTGAGATGCATGCTATACTAAAAGAATTTCCACTGGCTCATGCTTGATTTCTTATCTCCTGCTGATAAACATCTTGTCAAACATACATTTTAGAAGAGATTTACTCATTCAAGAGTTGTCTCCTTTAATGTGCTTTGATTCAGTCAAATAAGTGGCTTTAGTTACTGTGCTGAGAGAATTATGTTTGCTTTACTGAGCAAATAATGACTTCATTATAGTCAAATAAGATTGGTAGGTGAAAGCATTCAGATGGAGAACGTGGGGCAGGTCATTTCAGACCTGAATTCCACATGACTTTTAACCTCCAAACGAGTGTTTTAACTTTCAAGATGCAGGTTGTTTGCAGTTTAAAAAACAAAGTGGAGTCAAATGTGTTTGCAACAATTAAATAATAAGTATAAGATCTTGCAAAACATTGTTTTTTGTTGAGAAATGACATATCTCTGCATCTTTAACATATATCTGAGGATAACTAATTTAATTTACCAAAACATTTCTTTGTCTTTGCTACATAGTGATGATTATGCAGGGTTAACAACTTGGTTAGATTTTTTTGTAGAATTGAAAAAAAAAATAATAATCTCTGTGTTACAAATGTAAAGACAAAACAAATCAATCAGAAAATCTTTGAAGCAAAGGAATATTACGATCCTCCATTAGACTAAGATGACTTATACTGGTGGAATATTGTACAGTAATGTACATGACAGAATAATCGAGCCCATATTAACAAGAGAAATGAACGTTCAGAATAAAATGTGTAATGCACAATATATTACACATTAACAGTGAACAACATCAAGTTACAGACACTATTTATTTTTATTTTTTTACTTTTTTCACATTAAAAATACAAACCTTCATGTGTTCTGTTTGGATACTATGTGACAAAACAATATAAACAGAATAAGAATGAAGTGGAAGGACCAATATATAGGGCAGTCAGCATTTTTCAGAATAAGTCAAGATCTAAAAAATTAACACGGATATTCATTTAGCCCCCTTTATTCTCATACTCCCAAAGAAAATTCACCACAACCAAAAGCTGCCAGAAGTCACTTAATGAACCTCTTGAATGACTAAATTTCATCATGAGCCTGATGTTCTGTGAAGGCCTCATAGTAGGTTATGAGATTATTAAACAGGAAAAAGAATCATGAGGTTCCTAGCAGAGAGGTCAGAGAGGAAAACATGGAGATGTCTAAAAGCAGGGTTAGGTTGTAACAATCCAAAGTTCTTAGCATACTGGCCATTCACTCCATCATCTGAAAATGGAAAGAGCATGGCATGACTGCCAGGAAGCAGTGAAGAAGCCCGTGGTAACTCTGGAGGAGCTGCAGAGATCCAACAGCTCAGGTGGGGGAATCTATTGGCAGGAATATAGCAACAGTGTTATGACCTGGCTCAGAGGCCACTACAATAGTTGAACGCAACATGTGTGAGAGTTTTGAAACAAAAAATGTACTGCAAATAACCTAAGAATAAATCAATTTTTCCAAAATAAAATGTAAAATCAGCTAAGTATGGTGTCCATAGACATGAGATGTGCAGTAATATGCAAACAAAATAATCTACACCTGTAGAGGGGACAAAATCAGTTGGCAGTCAGGGTTTAAAATCCAAGCATCTTAGTAGGTCTTCAGCTGTCCAATAATAGTTATCAGTCATGTGTATCAGATGTTAAATGCCCTAACCACAAGGGTCCAGAAGAAGTCGTTATGATGGCATCCAGAAATCTGTTGCTGAAATACAGCAAATGGAAATACTGTCTGCAGTTTGCTGCAAGCCGTAGTCAACACTGGAAACAAAAGTATGTGGTCAAGTGAGACCAAGATTAAAAGGTAGACATAGATATGTGTTGTGAAAAAATCTAAACTCTATGTCACCCTAAAAACCACTCTCCTCCCAATGAAACATGGTTTCGATTCAATTCAGTTCAGTTTATTTATGTAGTGGCAATTCACAACACATGTCATCTGACGGCACTTTACAGAGACATCGTGTTGGGAGGATAGTTTTCTTTAACAGAACTAAAACAGGGAGGCTGATCAGAGTGGACAAGAAAATGAAGCTACAAACAGGGCAGACTTGGAGATAAAACTGTAAATGATGCAAAAGAATAGAGACTAACAGAGCCAAAGCTACAGTGGAAGACTTCTAATAGAATGGCCCAGTCAAAGTCTAGATCTAAATCCAATTTAGAATATATGGAAACACTTTCCAATGCCCTTATATAACTGAGGAGGGGCTATTTTTCAATATATTTTCCTCTTGGTGCTCAAAGCTGGAGGACAAATGCAGCTGCAGACATGTAGCTCAACTTTGTAGAGAGTACAGGGCAATGAATGCAAACGCAACACCACAGCACAATTTTTAAATATTTGTTTTCGTTTAATTGTTTATGAAAAAACAATAGAACAATAATGGTAAAAAAAAAGATTATTTAAAGCAGCTTGTAACAACATATTTAACAAAAAACATACCAAAATGAGGAAGCCTCAACAACATATGCCTGTACTAAATTAATATATAAGTAGCACTAAGAGCTCTTAATAAAACAAAGTTATTTCAATTATTTAACAGAAGATATGACATCAGTTTTTGCAGGTTTGAAGTGAGATATCTGTCGACTGGTAGAGTTAGAAAATCAAGTTTAAGAAGCCTATGTAGAAAAATATTAAAACCTTAAAAACATCAAAGACAACTACCCATCTTCTGAGGTTTGTATTTATGAGGAAATTTACCCAGAATTAAGCAATTATGTAAGAGAAAATGTGAAAAATCTGAGTGTCAAAATTTTGGATGTAACCGACAGCAGAATGAAAAAGAAAAGCGGAACAAAAATGTAAAGCCTGCCAGATGAAACCATCTTCTCTCTGAAAAGAACATGGCAGCAATTCTTAAGAATGGTAAGCGGTATTTGAACAAACCACATGACTTTTGGAACAATCTCCTCTCAGACAGATGGGATTGGCATGCAGATGTTTGGCCACATTGCATGCACTGAGAAAACCAGGCGTTTTGCAAAATCATTTGCACTCTTGCTGCAGTATCACTCTCCTTTATAGTGTTTATTTAGTTTGTTTTTTTTTACTTCCTCTTAGTTTGGATAATTATTATTATTATATTCCATACATTAAGAAGATTAAGGTGTTTTTTTGTGGACCACCTGTTTTCTTCCGGTTTAACAAGACTTCAAACCAGTTACTGTGACCAGACGATCTTTTGTGACGATTCAATTCAATTAAATTCAAATTTTTTATAAAGCACTAGTTCAAAACACATCTCATCTAAAGGCATTTTACAGAGACTTTTCAATTAAATCACACAGATTAGGGCTGACGCTGTTTCTGTCCAGCGACAGACGGGAACTGTTTTTTCCCCTGCTATTCTAAGATGGAGGATCTGCCTCTAAAGTGAGTTCCTGTTCTGGTGAGCATCATACTCTTCTTCAAAGTGGTACAAGCCAGCAGTAACGTCTTCACAGAACCAAGTACCATTCAGAGAGCTTTTGTAGGACCTAGATTAATTCTCCTCATTCCTACACCGATCATGAGAAGGAAAGGTTTTATTCCCTTTTGCTCAGTTTTCATTGAGATCCAACCCAACCACTAACCTGATCTTTCTTCCTGAGAGGTTCTGTTTCCTGCTGCTATTTGAGTTCCTGTTCATTTTACTGATTTGAATAAATTTTTGAAACTGTATAGCTGTTGTCTGGCTGAATATTGCATCGTCAGTCTGGATCGTTACACTGCTTGTTCACAAATGTTCTCTGAAAATCCTCTGAGGCCTTTAGAGAACAGTTGATTTTATACTGAGAATAAATCACATAGTGAGATGTACAAATAAGGTTACTTCTAAAGGCACTTGATTGCCCTGGATTTAATTTTGGGTGTGTCCCAGAAAAGGGGTCTGAACAACATTGCTTGCCACAGATTTTACATTTTCCATTTGTATAAAATAAAGAAAACTATAAAGATTCTTTGCTACATTTTGATATATATATATATATATATATATACATATATTTTCGTTAATCAATAAGAACAGTATGAGCTCACGGTGGCACTAAATGTTGTTTGACAAGAATAAACAACACAACTTGTTCAAATGAAATCTATGAACTTGATGGAAAATTTTGGACATGTTCTGCAACTTTTCTGGTTTTAGATGCCTAGGCAGAGGAAGATGAGCCGTAAATCTTTGGACATGATTTTTGTTTGCATGGTTGCAATAATCTGGATGCTTCTGAAAAATCTTTACGATTGTCCCAGGGCAGAATGTCATCTGAGGGTGTGTTTTGTGTTTAGTTTCAGCTCTCCCCTCCAGACAGACACACACACACACAAAGAGAAAGATAGAGACACTGGATTTTGACCAAAGTGCCACCAAGAAAAAAACTTTTTAAAAAAGCTGCATGTTGTCTTCTTTTTTATTAGTGCTCCCGTATAGCTGTCTGACTCAGAATCTCATTGAGGAAAAATTAAGCATCAAAGCTGCGAGTTTTCCATTTTCCACTATGAATAAAACAATATTACACAAAGAGCTTCTCATTTTTTCCAGAGAAAAATATCTGTCATAACATTTATCTGGATTTCCTGCAAATATACACAGAATACCAGCTGAAAGAATCAGTTACAGAAACCTCTACACTCAGTTAGATAAGATAAACTAGTCAGCTCAACCCACAGATCTGTTCTGAGTTGTAAAACTCTCTGGCATATTTGCTTTAGATTAGATTAAAATCGGGCACATCACCAGATTCAATAACTTCTGTTGCAAATGTTTTATTTACACTAAAGCACAGATAAGACCTCAACCTCTGCAAACAGTTCGCCTTGGGCAATCGCCCAGCCTGAAGATGAAGGCATGTGTGTGTGCTTCTGAGACATCGCCTTTCCAAGTCACATGAACATCACAGAAAAAAACGTGTTAAGAACCCATTAGTGGAACTCCCTGGTAATATCCAGAACAATGACTTATGTTGCTCCTAGACCTTAGAAGACGTTAGGAAAGGCAAGTCAGGGCCTATGAAAGTACCAGCAATTACCCCTTAAAATGCTTTGTCTTTATTTGTATCGAATGCCTGTGTGATGAACCGATGATGAGCAATAAATAATACCATGAATCTCATATTTGAAGAATGAACACTGACTTTTGGTCCACAAGGTACTCCTGCATATACAGAAAACTAAGATAGATATGCCATAGAAATCTGATTAAACTAAGACATTCATGTTATATTAACAAGAAATAAAAAAACAAGATTCTTCATATTTCTTTTTTACATAAATTATAGAATTAAAAAATACACAACAAATGATTGCTGATCTCATTTTAGACCTGACAGGTCAAGGTTGGTCACAACATTTAATAAAAGAAACACTAATACCCAAATATTTATGGTTCATATTTTTATTTTTTTGTTTAAGATTAAAACTTAGTAGATTGAGGCAATAACCAGTATCCTGAGTTTATAAAAGTTTTGTATTTTTCCTTTTGTATTTATAAGAAAAGAGAAGGCCTAAAATCTATGACCAAAATAGACTTTAAAACAAAAATAAATTATCAAGAGGCGCTCTCATTGGTTAAATCGCAAATCCCTTTCTGGGAGAAGTTTATTCTTGTTACACTTGCAAATCTGAACCTATATTTAAAGCTCTACAGGAGTTAGAGGACTGCTGCTTTTGGATTCACATCAGTAAAGTGAAAGAAAAAAACAACATAACTTTTGATAACCTTTTCTTTTTCAATAAACATGTAAAAAAACTCTATTTCTGGTGCTGTCACTAGTAGAAACTTATACAGTTTCAAGGAGGGGCAGACAATATATTCTTGTTTTTTAAATCATGTCCAAAATATGTGTGTTACTCATACAGAGATTAAGATCCAGTGACTAAGACTTAAGTTCTCTTTACACGTTAGTTATTTAACATTAAAATGTTAAGGCTTGTCCACTGGAGCCTAAAGGTTTACAGATTAATTTAACAAGACCTACCGGTATAAAAATTATAGTGTTCTTCCATAAAATAAAATCTGAGAAATTTCTCCACAAAGCATCAATGTGATTAAAATCAACTGAAAACAAATTAGAAAAGGAAATTTTTTCAAAGAGAGCTAAAACAGAAGGTCAAGATGCTTGTCTAACATTTAGATACATTTTTACTAAGTTCAGGATGCATGACTGATCCAGGATAAGGCTGAAGAAAGTCAGGGAGGTAATGGGGGAGAAAAGCCCCCTTTTGGCCACATTTTTAAGGTTGCATGAACCAAGTTTAACGTGAATGCTGAAAAAATGAGGCTGCCATCATGTTATGCTGCTGCACATTGGGTTCAGGATGATGTGCATCATCATTTCTAAACATACTGCACTTTCTGAGAGAAATGAGTAGCAGGAGGTTTTGTTTAGGTGTTACCACCGACTGTATACCACACTTATCAGCTTCATTTTTCTGCAAAAAGTCAGAATAACAAGCATGCCTTCCTTTTACTTGAACTTCAATGCATACATTCTGCTGATCTTAGATAAAATTCCAATGAAATTCACTAAGGTTTGTGGCTGAAACATGACAACATGTGTATAAGTTCATGAAAGCTATATGCTAACCTTTTTGTGTGTCTTTAAAGAATAAAAAAAGTGCTTTCATTATTGCCCAACTTGCTTTTCCCTTTTGCCAGAGTAATCAGAGACCTGTCTTACCTAATTTTATGTACACTCTTCATTATGTCACTTGAATTATGAGTACAATAGCAGACTATCTCTTCAATTGCTAAGTAATCAGAATTAGAGAGATTTTATTAATCCCTGCAGGGGAATTCCAGTGGTTTAACCTTCAAAATCCACCATAAAATATCCAAGTAGCTTTAATTACACCTGTTATACAGAAAAAAGGAGGCACTGGGCCTTTTTTCTTTTTTCTCCTTAAGTCATCTTGGAGCTGGAAACGCTTTCAACACACGCAAAAATGCCTACAGCCCATAAAAAAACCCAAACTGGACAATGAATCTGAAGTTGTTAAAAATTTATAGTTAAATACTCCTGCCTGTTCCCTCACCCTCATACGCACAAGCTGAAGTCAAACATTTACTGACCCTAAAAATAAAATGTTTTCTGCAGATTGTATAATTACACAGCATGGGGAGGGAAGATGTTAGCATGTAATGCGATGCCTCTGGTGTGTGTGTTTGTGGAGGGAAGGGGTTGCGGAAACGGGAGGCAGATGGGGCGGGGGAGCTTCGGTACAATGTAATTAAAATAGGATGGCCTTTGCAGAGCTCAACATGTTATTGTCTTCTCGACCTCAACTGTAAAAATAGACGTGTTTTCTTTTTCTCCCTCCATATGTTTGAGACAGATCTGAGGGATGGATTCAGCTTTGAGGCGACACTGATCGATGTCTTGTGAAATGATGGTTTCCATCAAACTTCTGTACCGGTACATAGTAGCTGCATGTTTAGCCACTGTGAAACTGTCAGCAAGATTAATCCAGGTTGCATTAGAAAAAAAAAAAAAGCCTCAGGTAAAATACGGCCGGTCAGATTCCCTGGGTTTCACCCCAGTCGGTCCAGAGCCTGCTACTCTGACTTATGCAATTCCATCCAAGAGGCATTTTATTGAAGTGGTTGCCTATTTGCCCTCACATTAAACGCCTGAGGAATGTGTTCCTGGGTTTGCTGAGGTTGTTTTGATGTGCATTCAAAAAGACTGTGTGCAGAAGGAGCTCATTCACGGCTTGCAGGGACTCAATGGCTTCATTTGTCCTCGAAGGTAAACACTCGCAGAGAGGAGGCCCGCAGATATGGCCTTTTCAAATGCCAGCACCCCCTCGGCTCTCCATCTTATGTGACAATGAACAAATTCCTATTCAAAAGCACTTACTGTGCGATAGCGTAACCATTGTGGCAGCGTCAGCACACCTGAGCAAATGACTGAACCACATCAGTGCCGAACAAAGCCGGCCTTGAACTGTAAACGTGACGTACATGTGTGTGGGACACTCAGATGGGATAAGTGCCGTTTATCATTAGTGAGTCTGACAAGCTGATGTTAGCGAGTTATTTAGCTGTGTTCCCGCCACCTCTGCAGTAGTAGGCTGTTTATTTTACCTGTGATAAATATGGCAATTCTTGTAGGTCATTTGAAATGTATACTAACACTTTAAAAACAGCACAAACACTGGTCTTATGCTGTAGGGACAGACTCTGGACAGTTTTCACCAAATTCTGGGTAAGGAATTGTGACCCAGATTGTTCATGCTTGTCAAAATGTATCATGATTAACTCTATCCTGATCACTCAGACCACACTGGACCACCTTTTATATTAGTGATGTTAGTGTTAGGGGGTTGTATTTTTGGTTTCACTTTAAACAAACAAAAATTAAATCAAATAACCCCACATTCTACCTCCATTTGGCTCACACTAGCTGAACTTGAACCTCCCAGGTGGAGCTAGCATCCAGTTTCATTTTCAGGCTCCAGCATTCCCAAGGCTTGACCAGCATCCATGTGGAAAAGGCCTGGCTCTAGAAGGTTCTTGATTTAACCATGACTGAAAGAGCTACATAAATACAAGTGAATGGACCTCCTCCATAGGCGGAAGGCATTAGAATAGTCTGTTTGCATCTTACATGACTTGGCAGTTTTTATCATTTCTACCTAAGACTTATACAAATAACTAAGGGGGATCTTCTGTCCACTGTCTTTATCAGGAAACAGCAGACTTTTTGGTAAGATAAACTCTGGCTAAAACCACTGAAAACTTTTATTTTCTATGAATGTAGTCATTTTTTAATGTTGATGTTTGAGTGATCTCCAAATGGCAAATTTTCTCACCCAGGCAAATTTCCATTTCTATTCAAACAGGTAGTGTGTTTCTGGCATGAAAAGAGATGGCGTGCTTTTAAAATATGATATCAAAATGTAAAAGCATGATCTCTCTCTGAATGGTTCAAAATATTTATCAACATTACAGCAACCAAACCTTTTTTATTTTTGCTGACCAGTCTCTTTGCCTGATCCTATTATATTTTTAAATATACATTATTGATTTTATTGGTGGATTTTTTTTATATGAAATGTATAGATTTCTTTAACCCAAAGTCTGCTTGGGGTATGATAACTTTATGCTTAATAATAATAATAATAATAATAATAATAATACAACACATAGAAATAGCATACAGGTGCCCATGAGACGTCCAGATGAAACGGGCTCTCTACACTCAGGTTGCACCAGATGATGAAGCTCATCTATAAGACAAATGCAGATAAAACCCAGAACCTGCACTGCAACAACAACAACAAAAAATCATTAAAAAAACAGAAAAGATCCTGGTAATTTTCTGCCAGGATCTCTTATATTTTTTTGGTTTGTACCCAGTTTTTAAAAGATTTTTTTCTCTGAAAGTTTCTCTAATGTAATTTACACTAAAATGTTTCCCGTTGTCGTGAGTGGAGTTGTCAGAACTCTCTTATCTAAACGACTCTGATAAAATGGGTGAAAGATCCGTTTTAAGCTAATTACAGAAAATTCCTTCAAATAAATACAGTACTTATGCTGTAAATTTAGGGACATTTCACAGTGTGTCTTTTAATCGTGAGCGTTATCAGAGCCAAAATGTCAATGGCCCACTGCATTTTTTGACTTACTACCTGTCGCCCCCCCTCTCCACCTGCCTCTCCCTTTTAATCAAACCTGACATGTTTCTCCTATTGTCACCTGAAGAAGCACTAGATGTGGTGTTCGCTTTGAGGAAGAAAATGATTTAAAGTCAAGAGATTAATATGGAGAAATTCACAGATGCAAACTGACATAAAAATTTGAGGGAAGTCAACTCAGTTCCTCGACATCCAGGTTCCTGTAAATTTAGGATGTGTTTTACTTAACATAACTGACTCAAATAATTAGCTAATTTGCAGGGCAATGTACAGCTCCACTTAATGCTAAGGAGGCATTTAGACACTGAATTTCACATTATTGGAATAACTCGGATCGGATAAGATCATGGAGAATCAAGATATGATGCGTAATGTTTATGCCCTTTCTGGATGCTTTGAAGTTTGCAATTTATGTCAGTAATATAATGATTTACTCTTATCCTGAAATGGGATTTCTAAATCCCCGCAGGCTCCTGTCCTTAACCTTTCTTGTCTCATTAGTTCTGACAGTGGAATTGTAACCCACAGAAAATCCCAGATCATTTTTCAAGAAAATGTCAGACCTGCAGTGCATTTATGACAACAAATTGGGTGTCCATGGAGACCCGCGCTCAACATCAGACACCTGCCAACATCTTTAACAAGCTGACGTCTTTATTGCATCAATGCCAAATCAAAGTACATTATGTCCGCTCTTTGGAAAACAGAAAGAAATGGCTCCAAAAAGTTAAACACAACTTGATCAGAAGTGATGATGAGAACTTTTTTAGGTCTGCAGGTTTTAGGCATGCGAACCATCTGACCTGGGGGATGAGTTGCACCGCACAGTGCAGCACAGCGGCATTTCTGTTTTTTGCAGCATTCCCAGGAGAGGTGTGTGTATTTGCTTGTCTATAATGTCTTTCATTGCACCACAGCACTTCAGAGAGTTTAATGGTGCGCTCCTTTCAACACCTCAGGGGCTGTTATGAAGAACAACTCAGAATCCAACAACAACTTTGAAAGTTTGACACTGTAGGTATGAAGACGGGTTATTTCACAGCAAGGAGACACTTGTTCCCACACCTGTAAAATTCCACCTCAGATTGGAGAGTTCCTGCAGCTAAATTGTGCTTTGACAGCGGCCAAAACACTCATACTTGGGATAAAAGAGGTGTACTCATGCATGGCCAAAAACCCACAAAGAGCAAAGCCCTTTTCCTCTGATTGACAACTTGTTCCACAGACAGAAGCAGCCTGGGTTTGTTGTGTTTAGAATAACTTTCATCTTTTTTTTTTTGAATGAATAAGATATTTCTAAACTCAGACTTTTCAACTTGATTAAATACTGTTAGCTTTTTTTTCTCTTTTTAAAGCTTATTTTCTTCAACTTTGTATGTTAATTTGATAAAAAAAAGCTGGGGCATTGTTGTGAAATTTACAATTAATAGTCTGAAAAGTGTGGCATGCATTTAAATTCAGTATCTTCAGACAATACTTGGGACAAAACTAAACAACAATGACTTGAGAAACAACTTCAGTATTTTGCCGTAAGTCTTTTACCTATAAATTTAAAAATTGACTTGAGCTTAGTCAGAGTTGATCGTCTTTCTGTCTTGGTCTCTTTTTCTCAACAATTATTTTCATCGATGAGTTCTGTAGAACTGCAGCTCCTCCAGAGCCACCATTGTGCTTATTGGTCCGTCTCCACTCACTGCTTCAATTGCCACTTTAGGTAGACGATCATGTCTTGGTAGGTTTCCAGTTGTGCTGCATTCTTTCCATTTTTTAAAGACCTCTGTTATATGTTGGAAGCGTTAGTTATAGTTTTATAAGTCTGCTGTAAACTTCTCCACAGCTCTTCCTTACCTGCCCTCTGTGTTTCTTGGTCTTCATGATGCTGTTTCTGTTATATTCTTTAACAAACATCTATGACCGGCTGATAGCCTAACTGTGTTTAATTCAGGGGTATCAGAGAAAAAGGGGCAGAATCTCTCACAGAGAATACATCAAATTGTGAAGTTGCAACTTGACAAAATTTGGTAAAAATCTTAAGGAATGTTAGCATTTTTGCAAGATCTTGTTAAAGTCAGAGTTTTATGCTATAAAGTTAAGCTGTATTTACATGTTTAAAATTCTTTTTTAGAATTTTAATTCATAATCCTTACACATGAGAGAAAAATACCTGGAAGGGAGATTGCTGCTACTTAGTGATGTGTTACAGAGTGAAAGCAATGGATCACTAGAGACATAATCTAAACGAAAAATAACACTGTTCAAGTATTGTTTAACTTTTGTTTCCTTACAAGTTTCCAAATGTATGTGGGACATCCATCAATTTCTCCAAACTTGTCCAGAACAAAGAAAAAGTACTTACTCCACATGCTTTGAATCAACCTTCACATTTTTACCCATCAGCTTGCAAATCATGCAAATTGCAGGGAAGGGTGGGTATGAGTGCTGTAATTTCAATGGGATATGTGTGCTTTATTTAGAGTGCGGCGCGGTTAGGGGGGCAAACGACCAGAGGAGCTGGGGCCTCTGGCTGCTGTATTGTGCTAAGAGACAGGGCCTTTCCACTGGTCGTGACGGGCGGTTCTGATGTGGCCGACCACGCAGCCCTGATGATGGGGTTGTATGTGTTCCTTGACCCTGACCATAATGGACAACTTTTACCCGCCGGAAGAAAATTACAGCCCCTTAGGAATGTTGCTGTTATTATTTTCCTTCTTCCTATAAAATTGAAGAGGACATTTCAACATGTAAGCAATCACAGAACCGTTGCAGTTAAACCATCCGCAGAGGGAAAATGGGTTTTTTCTTGTTGTTGTTGTCCATGTAGGAGGTGAATAGATTATTAGGAGGGTTGGGAGATGAGTTTATGGGGGTGTTTTACCAAATTAGACAAAGTACCATCAACACATTAGAGTAATTTCTTCCTCTTCTACCCGCCCACCACTGATTCTCTGCTTTGCTAGGTTTCTGGTGTGTTGAAAGCTGTATGGCTGAGCGAGAGGCTGCAGAGTGAATGTTTCCCACACAAGCGTCTCACAATAAAACTCAAACACTTTAACACATCTCCTTAGGGAGGGGAGCGACTTAAACTCTCCTGAGTTTTAAATCATCCTCAAAATACATCTCCTGCAAGATTCTTTCCAACCAACCTGTGCTCATTACTAAATAAAAAACTAAAAGTGACTCACTCGAGTCCAGTCCACATAAACTTAAATTGCTTGATATATTTGGTCTGGGCTAGTCGGGTAAATTTAATGGGGTCTGCATGAAGCTAAATAGAATGACCACATGGGTCAACACCAAAAGTGAGGCTGGTTTGGCCCACAGCGAGCGGATAAAGCATCTGTTTAAAAGCTACGAGCTTAGCACAAACAAGGAGCTCTGGCTCAGGCTTCTCTCTCAGAGGAAGGCAGAGCGTAAAAAGTGGACGGAGAGAATCCCCCATGTAGTGAAACTCCTCATTAGGGTTCGGGTCAAGAGATTTTGTTGAACTTTGAGAAGCAAACAGATCTTTTTTAGTCCTTTGGTCCCTTTTTTGAAGTGTGGAGATAAAGATGGCTGAGATTAGCGCAGCTTGAATCCAGGGAGGTGGCTTTAAAGGTCTTTTTAAGGTGTGTGTGTGGGGGGGGGGGGGGGGGGTATTTTTGGCTTTAATGAATTCACAAAAATAACAATTGCTTCTATTATCACAGGCTTTTCTAATGGACATAAA
>JAUZNJ010065253.1:0-26828 GCA_034780135.1 Jordanella pulchra
TACATAAAAATAAAAATAAAAAAACAGCCCCTTTTATACTGTAAGATTTACGCTCTTCTTATCCTTTTATCCTTCTAGACCAAATTTTTCAGGGGGGCAAGATGGGGCCAGGGCCACTAAACAAAAGAATTAAAAAAATGAACAAATAAACAAAGAAATCAGATGAAAAAAAATTAATTGCTTGAAATTTGAATTAAGCCGAAGAGTCTCTTGTACCCATGGACACCTTAGATTTACCAAAAAAAATTGAGCCTGTCTGAATATAACAAAAAGCTAAAAGTGGAACTACTTCAATTTTGTATCATTATTAGACAAGAATGTTAAAACAGAAAGAAAGTTATTGTTTCCGTGACAGCACATATCATAATAAGACATTTATTTAGTATTATGTCTTTAGTATGAAGCCGTTTCCACAGGGACGCTGTCCTGATGGCCCCTGGAAACGCCCATGTCCATACAGAGTGGTTCTTTACCATAAATCTATACACAGATGGGTAGGACCTAGTTATATTAACTCAATGTATGTACTTCCATGCCTAGTTTTACATCACCATACCTTAACTTTTACTAAGTAACAGGACTCCCTACTTTTACCTAAATAAAGTCTGTAGATACTCTACCCACTGCGAGTAACTTTACTAAATAAATAAAACAAATCAAAGCAATTTTAACCTAAAATGCTCCAGACACAGAAAAACAGTTTAATTTTCACTAAAATAACTATGATTTTGTACATAATTTATTGGCAATCTATTGACACTCTATTTGCTGATGTAGAAGTTAAAGCAATATAAGTAAAAAGTATGCATTGTCACTGGAGGTAGCGTAGAATGTTCTACCATAAATACACTGCATAATTTAAGAAATAGTTTTAAATGTTCTATGTAACGAAGGATTTTAAGAAGAGTTTCTTTAACCTGGATTTACTTTCCAATTATTTTTGTTTGTATTGATTAGATTAAGGCTGTAAAACAAAAGAAACTCAAAAACAGCTTTATATTATGGTCTGTCTGATTACATACAGTAATTGTAAACATTAAAACAGTTCATTAGTGCTTGCATAGCCTTTTTTTATACCAAATACCTTTTTACTCTTATATGATTCATTTCTTGGATGGCTACGTTTTATTTTTATTTAAGTAGAAATATGTAAAAGTAGTGCTACTTTTATCTGAGTACACGTTTTTGGTACTTTACCGTCTTCTAAATCTGTATAATGAAAAATGGGTTTTCTCATTCATTGCTTTCGAAATCAATCAATCCGATTTTTGCTCAATGAAATAAAAGTGGGGGTCTCCTATTTCTTATTATGCTTGGCTTCATAGATCAAGATTTACCGAATTAATAGCAAAAAGAAAATCCACCATATTATTATTAATATAGAGGCATATAAAGTCCCAGTATGTAAAGAATTGCACCTGGCTTAACCATTAGAAACACTAATTTCAAACATTATTAAGCTTGATGGAGGATTTTCTTGTTGCCATTATCCTTTTTACAAGCTCATAAGCAATATTTGTACGCTTCAGTAGTCTGGGTCAAAAGACTGAGCAGATATTCTTTTGTAGGTCAGGAGCAGAGGAACTTTGGAAACCACCGTTATAATTAATGCGCACACATGCAGTGGGACATTGCAATACAGGCGTGGCATGCTCACTGGGGTCCACAGCTGCAGAGCCAGCAGGTGTGTTTCTTAACCATATCTTTCATTTTGTCCTATTTTCACCGCTTGCAGATACTTAATCATAAACTCTGAGCTATAATAGCGGGGGATGCGTCACTTGCAGGAAAACAAATGTTTCCCTGCAGAAATCCATTCAGCACAGCAGTCACAATAAGAGCGTTGAAATAAGTTCAGTAAACAAATGTTTTATTTTAGAATGAACAGAAATACCTGGTTTATATAACCATTGCCAGTGAGTTTTATCCTATTATAGTAAAACTTATGACACAATGTAGGCAAGGGCAACAAAGACACTAAATAACGTAATTAGAGAAACTTTAATTTAAAATGTGACTATAGTATAATTAATGTGATACACATTTTATAATCCTATGCTTTCTTCATGCATGTACCATGCTTCTCAGCTGCCATCGATGCTATCTGTAGCGCCGTTACACCAAATGTGTGGAATCCTAATTCTAATATGGTAAACAATGACTAAAACTCAGATAAGTTTTCTAAAAAGCTGAAAAATATTTATAGCTCATTCTCAAGTGCCAAAGGAAACACAAAGGCACTTTCAAAGGTGAATTTTAAAGGACGAATACATAGCCAGTATAAATCTCCTGCAATTCTAAAAGTACAACTAAATATTTTTCTTTTTTCCATTTCAGTTTTCATTTCAAAAATGCATCTCCTATATTGTACGACTAAAGGTACATTAAACAGAGTGATAGGTTTTAAGTGCCTATTTCTTCTTTTATTTTTGATTATAAGTTAAAATGAAGTGAAAGATAAGAAATGGCTTCTCTAAAAAAAATTGATTTCATGAAAAGAACCTCCTTCATGAAAAGGACCTCCTTTGCTCTCCTCTTTTGTGCCAAATTTGGACTTTAATTACTCCATGAAATACACAATTTGCTTTCTTCCAGAGGCGGGTAGTAACTAACTACATTTACTTGTCTCTGTTTTTGTTTTGTTTAAATTGTTTTGCTTATATGCTTTTATTTGTTTTTAATTCAATGTATCTATTTTATTTGTTTTATTCTTTTAAACAGGTTGGTTGTTTTGTATACATTTGAAATTTCCTTAGTATGTTCAGCACTTTGTGGCAGCTGCGGTTGTTTTAAAGGGCTCTTTAAATAAAGTTAAGTACTTGAGTAACTTAAAAAAAAAACACAAAAAAGGTACTTTTTGGAGTAGCTGTATTTTACCATACTTATTTTTACTTAAGTAATATTCTGAAGTTTTGCTAATCATTAAACAAAAGTAATCAAGTTTTCTGGTTACTCTCCCCACCATGAGTAACTTGAAGGGGAACATACGTTAAATTGTACATTTTGTTTTGTATTACCTGCCGTGAAGATTGGTTTCGAATGTTTATGATGAAAAAAAGTTTTCCTTCTGCCCAAATGAGTTACTTTGTTATCATTTTATTAATTTACTTTATCTTATACTTTGAATCCCAGAATTTGCACATAACCATCGGATTACATAATTTTAAATATTAAATCAAAACAGTTACTTAACACTTAAGTAGCCATTTTATGAAGTGTTTTTTTTTTACTCTTGAGTAATTTCTTGGACGATTACTTACTTCGAGTAAAAAATAAACTTTCCTCATACGTATTTGAATACATTTTTTGCGATCTCTGTACCAACTTTCGTTTGAATAGAATTTAGATTTTATTACCCATGTTGCTCGAGCGCTTTTGCTTGTCCAATGATATGTCTAAATAAAGCAGTCATCTTCCTTCAAGCTACCTTTCTGTGGATTAACCCGGTTTGAGGGTGGGGGTGGTCAAGGACTGCTTGCTGGACGTCTGCCGCATCAGCTGTTTTTCTGACTCTGTTAACTATACCATAACGTTCCCCTGTTTAAAATTATTTTATTATAGCTCTCAAAGTCAAAGATATGACACCTTAAAACTAATCACTCTGTGTAATGAATGGGAGTTTTACTTTTTAAACTGAATATGTGAAATAGATAAATATTTTTCACTACATTCTACTTCATTGTTTTGCACTCTATCTCATATTCTTTTAAAAATGACATTCTAAGATCATAACTTCACAGGAGGGGAGGTTGCCACCGGTGGGATTTGTGTTTCTGTGGAACTCTGCATTATACAGGTGTCATTCGGCAGCTGTTGGGACAGCGCCTGTCCAAGATGTCTCTGAGGCCTGCCGCCACCGGCGGAGATGTGACCCAACCGAGGGTCGGAGTCTATCTCGTACCGGTAGTGATAGCCCTCCAGAACGTCCCTGCATGCGTCTCTCGTTTCTATGATCCATTTCTTCATTCCGTTGCGATTTAGGTAGAGCACAAAGAGAAAAACCATGCCGACGAATCCCAGTACCACCCCAAGAAAAACATAGGACGTCTGCAAGGTGAGGTCAGTCACCTCAGGGAGGACTGGGACGACGCAACCAATGGCTTGGACAGTGAGTCTTTGTAGCCGACTGTCAGCCAGTTCCTCTGGTGACGCACACCTTACCGTATCTACATCAACTCGAGCTTTGGTTTTATTCAGCCAGGTCACAAAATCCCGGCTCTCGCAGGAACAGGTGTACGGGTTGTGGCCAAGAAAGATTTGAGCGTTCCCAAGCCTCTCCAGCTCCTGAAGAGCGTCGGCTCTCAACACCTCGAAGCCATTGTGCGTCAGGTCCAGCATTTCCATCTGGTCAATACCAGAGAAGGTCCCTGCATAGACAGCCACCAACGAGTTGTTCCTCAGGAACAGCTGCTTCAAACTGGGAACATAGGAGAACATCCCAGGCGGTAGAAGGGCTAAATGGTTTCCAGAAAGGTCAAGACGTTGGAGACCCCAGAGTCCACCCCAACGGAGAGCCGTGGCCAGGTCCGTCAAGGCCGTGAAGTTGTGCAGCGAGCAGCTCAGGTTGAGCTCTTGAAGGGGGCTTCCAGGTATTCTAAGAGCCTCAGGATGGATGAGTGCCAGCTGGTTACCGCTGAGGTCCAAGGTGCGTAGGTAGGTAAGGGCAGCGAAGGTATGAGAGGCCAACTCTGCAATCCTGAGAAGACGACTAACACTGTAAAAACTGCTCTTATACATTTGACACAAAACTAATGCCAAGTAATCCATATAACGTCACAAAAAGACGAATAAACAACCACAAATAAATCCTTTATTTCTTTATTAGTCACTTGTATTAACCAAATCTAGCATAAAAATACATAACAGGAACACATAACAATGACATTCTCACCTGTTATTGCTTAAAATCATGTTAGTGACATTCTGCAGTTCTGTAAACGACTCGGGTCCGATTTGATGCATATTATTCCCTGTGATGATGACATTCCTTGTATACCCTGGAATGTTGTGTGGCACTACGAGCAAATCCTTAGAGACACATTTCACCATGTGGGTGGCCGCAAAACATTCACAGCCAAAAGGACACTCCAAGCACGGGTAGGGTGCAAATAAAAGGACACCCAAAAAAACACAAGCTGCAAAAATGCACATCTCTAAAGACACACACAGAGAGAATAGGAAATAAAGAACCTGCACAAGAATAACAGTGGAGTAAAAATACCACCTCCTCCTTCAGATGCTTAAGTAATGCTGCACTAGTGGCGAAGGCTGCTCGTTCCAGCGACAGTGCCTTCTCATCTGCTCCACTGTGGGAATAAGGGTTCCTACAAATTGATGATAGCTCATATCGCACTGGATCCGCTTGCTAAAAAAAGGTGTGAGGTTCCCTTAAAGGTACAGAGGACGATTAGATTAAAGCGCCTACAGTCACTTGACCTACACTGCAGATTGATAAAGGACACAGACTAATAATATCAACAACATCTCGCCAAACAACACATTTTAAATCTCAGAAAGATACAAAATCAAAAGCAATCATAGTACATCAGCTTTTCCAACAGATCAGGTAATTATCTTGGTCCTCGCTTTAGTGGCTATATAGGTTACAAAGTTAGAGAGCATTCAGTTTTTGTTTGCTAGTAAATTAATTATTACAGAAACATTAAAAAAATAGATAAAAAATAAAAATACACACCCCCTTTTTTTCCCACATCCTTCTATCTTTGGTAGCAACTCATCTTTCATTGACAAATAATTGATGAGAACTTTGAGCATTAAGATTTCAAAAATCCGTTTTGCAGCGATTCATCACTGGAGTCGACATTAGGCGCCGCAGAAAAGGATCCATCACTGTCGCTCATGAAAAATGTATCTTACCACTCCGCTGTGGCATATTATAGAGATGAGTATCCCCACCGACACACACAAAAAAAACACACCACAAAAAATCTGTGTGAGAATTGATCTGAAGAACCTCATATTGCTTTCTGAAGGGCAAAAATCTATAAATATTAAAAACGTGTAACTTAAATAAATCATCATGAACCATCATAGCATTTTAAAGCAGATGATTCTTTTTAAATTGACTTTTTGAGAACAAATAAGTCTCTGAAGCCACCTGTCTTAGAAAAAGCAAAGAGCAAGTAAAGTAAGTTTTCTGGATTCAGTCTCCTGTTATAATAAGGATACTTTTAACAGATATACTATGTTCAATGGGTATTTAGCCCCTAAATGAAAGCCCACAAAAAATTAAAAAAGACAGGAATCAGAAAACTTGCTGTAAAGATGATCTATGCAAGAAAGTTTGAAGTAAAAAGTGTGAAGAGCATGGACCCAACCAAAAACAGTTTCCCTACTGGAAACTCAGATTTAGTTCTGATTACACAAAAATTGGGATCTTTGATATCAGTTATTTAAAAAAAAACAAATATAAGAAATAGTGTTATGATATGTTAAACAGATATCTTAGGCAGGAGGTAAACAGCCAGACCATTAAATGACTATGGGTGTTTTTTATGAGTACTGAGTTTATTAAATATGAAAATGCTTTAGTTCACATCAACTAATATTTGTTGCGTGTCTATTGTCTGTATAAAACCATTTTCTAATGTCCACAGATCAGAATAAACCTCTAACCCATCACCTAAATGTTCCCCCTGTAATTTTTATAATTAGCTTCAGGGTTTTTTTTTTTTAATTCATACCTTAAACAACAGTGCTTAACAGCTGCTGGGGTCTGCTTTGTATGTCAGTATTTAACCTCCTTTCCTTCTACCTCATGTCAAGAATTAGTTTAAAGTTTTATGTATGAAAAACATGTTGTTGGGTTAACCAAGTGCAGGGCGAGTTAAATTTTGTCCTAAAAGTATTGATTTCTGAGCTACATTAGTCTGATATACTTAAACCCTCTCTGGTCAAACACAAAATGATCAAACTAAAAGTTGTAAGAGTTGATCATGTAGAGAAGGATTATTTTTAAGGATAGATATACTAAAGCCTGCCTGTGAACATCCAAGAAACTATGTTGGACAGAACTACAGATATTAAATCCATCTGAGTTACTTTTTCTGTCACAATAAATTTTTACTACTGTAGTGAATTACAGGCACAATAGGTTTAAAAAAAGAAAAAGATTTTAAATCCCTCAAGCGGATGCCTGTTTGATAGGTCTCCAAGCTGGAAGACAAGGTTCCCCTGACTTTCTACAACTCAAAGGATAATTTATAGTATATTTTCTGACCTTATGAACTTATAAATATTGCAAACCAATTTTTATGAGGACATAGGTTTTGTGTGTGGGTTCCACATTCACAACATCCCTCTTCAGCAACCTTTACCCTTCATGATATTTGAATGAAATGAATGAACTTCACAACCAGGAGCTGCAAAACTGAAGACAAATGATAATGAAAAGCTGTAAAAATATGATATATATACATTAAAAACTACAAATAAACAAGAAAATTGTTAAATTAAACACAATCAGATCTCTATATGACTTTTGTTCTTATGCCAAATGTCCCATCACAGCATGTCATGACAATACAGTATAATTAAATCCGCTCGCTGTTTTACTGTAGGTTCAGGGTCAGGATGAATGTGGCGAGGACTCCGCAGAGCATGACGAAGGGAAGCCAGGTCTTCAGGACTGCTGCCCAGCTGAAGAACAGAGACTGTGTGTTAAAAGTCAGAAATAACAGCAGGAAACATCTGTATAACAAATGCTCTTCTAATAAATTCCAGAGGACATGAGACCTTAAGTCCCCTGAGGCTCCGTGACCTGCATCCTAGCATCCTATCCAGCTGAGAGGTGACCTCCAGAGGTGGCTCAGAGGGGATGTCAGTGATGAATTACACGAGTCTCTTTGCTGGGAGGGGGGGTGTATAGGAAGCAGCAGCACAAACTGTGGCTGTATTATTCTCTATGTGGGTCAGTAGAGAATAATGAGGAGGTTCTTGATGCTGAATGTCTCTCAACAGAGCTGGAATCCAGCAGTGACTTACTTTTCTCGACACTATAGTCGTCTGACGTAGAGACATCTTATCTTTGACACTTATTTTTGAGCTCCCCCTCAAATCCATCTTTAAACCACATCTTTGTTTTTCCTGTCAAGTTTGATTCATCCCATCTCAACAGTCTAAAGACTGAAAGGTGTTATGAGCTTCTGTTTGATGCAAAACTAATTGATTTTGAGTCATCAAACAAAGGTAATCAAATGCTGCCCTTTTTTAGCTCAACATGATCTGGCAAACTGTTAAGCCATATTATGGAACAAATTTTCCAAAAGGAATTACTGCACAGTGGGCTACATTTAGAGAAAGAGTGATTGGTCACAAACAATGCATTTTGTTTACACCCACATAGACTGACCTGGCCCAGATCTGGCATCACAGGTCAGGCATGGATACGGGATGTCAGCCAGACAGGTCTCACAGTGACGGCGGGGTTCGCACGTGGAATGCCAGATGTGGGACAGTGATGGTAGTAGTTATCTCAACCATGTCACAGAGGGTGCTGCTGCTGGTGAGACCAATCACATTCACTTCCTGTTTTAACTGCTGATCTACGTTGCTGTTCGGGATATCTCCATCTGAGATAAGTTCTCTGTTCTACTAAATCTCTAAGTTATTCTAACTGTCCAGAAGCCTTTTTAAACACAGCTTCTACTGCTGCAGTTTCTACTGGGCATCATGCTGACATCATTAGTGACCCACATGCTTGAGCAACTTCTAGACGACAAAGGTCAGACCACTCAAAGATGGAGCTTTATGGCCATATGGCCATATGAAAAGGAATATGTTAGTAGGAGGCAAGGTCAGTTTATCAAGCCTAAGATCTCTGTACCAACTGTCAAGTTGAGTGGTGGCAGCATCATGCTGAGGGACTTTTTTTTACCTGCTAGTAATAGCACAAAGTGTGAGGAATAAATAAGAACAAAAGGCCCTTCAAATTATTCACCTTCAGCTTGAATGGATGATTGTTGATCTAGCAAAGCAATAGTTATTATTAAACATATTAAACATCAAATTGTAATTATGGAAATAAATTAGCTAAATGGAAAAACTGCAGTTTCTAAAAAAAAAAGGTATTTTGACAATAAGTTTTTTTACACTTTAATGAGGGAATTTTTTGGGTCATATCAAAATGCTTATATTTCACAAAACTGCAATGGAAACACTCTTTAATCATCACAGCAGTAACCTGATCCACAACTGAATCTTATAACCTTGTAAAAAGACGAAGAAGGAGACTGGAAATACGTAGCTGGAGGAAGATGGTGCTCACCAGGTTGAAATATGAGTAGATCTTATATGTTTACATCTGCAACTGTTATGTTGTTTTCAGAGTCATTGCATGAACAAACGTATTGGTGAGCAATTCTAATTGTATTTGTTAATTAATGGATATATCACAGTTGAAAAGCTTTTGTGTTTTTGAAACTAAAAGAATATCAACATAGTTTTGCACACATTTGTAATGTAAGCCAGCTAATGGTACCAAAATTAAAAGGATAATACTACAGTTCAAAAAAATAAGATCGCTAACACCCAGAAACCGAGCTGCAGTATGGTGGCTAATGCTAACAGGACAAGATCCAATCAGAACAGGCCACACCATCATCGACCAAAGCAGGAAGCCTCTTCTAAAGATGAAGTACAATAGAGCCGGCGACCAGTTTACTGAAGTTAAGCAGACTAACAACATGGATGCAACATAAACTTCTTTAATTGGTGTCAATTGTGTGAGGCGCAAACCGGGTAAGGAGCACAAAGATAAATGTGTCCAGCTTAAGGTCAAGCATGGTGATGCTTTGGAGTGACATGATCTGTGATATACTGAAGTAGAGCAAGGTTCCTAACTTTAGAAACAGAGCAACAAAACCCTAAACAGGCCTCCATGACGACCACGATCTATGGAGCATCTATAGGGCACTCAAAGCCCAAGAGGTCAAGAGAGGCAGGGTTGGAAAAAAATGGTGGCATTATACTAAATATCCACATTTTGGGAGCAATCTTGATTATTTTTGTTGTTGTGGTTTAAATTGCATCTTTTTTGTTTTGTCCCATAAAAAATGATCATGAATGATATAGAAAGTTAAGTCCAACACCTGGTCGCTACAGTTGTAAATAAGGGATAAAAATAGTTCAATTTGAAAAATGCTAAAAAAAAAAAAAAAAAAAAAAAGTCCATCAAACAACAAATTGACTCTATGATGTTGGAGCAACAGCTGGAAGCACTGCTACATTTATTTTTGGCAGTGATTGGAGAACAAACAAGAAACATCACATCAGGGACCTGAAACGACTCTTTAAAAGAAGCTAGGGAGCTGTGTGAAAATCAAAATAAACACAACTCAGGATGCTGTGAATATAAAACAAAATAATAACTAAAGTCAAAATTTTTACCACAAGTCAACAAAAAAACAAACTATCTGACATTTGTTAAAGAAGGTGTATTCTAAAACTGCATGACTGCAAACTTTGTTGTAAAACTGGATGATATGGATCAAAACATAATATATATTGATATGTCTAAACTAGGTTTATATATATATTTAGCACATGTAAGGTAGTGTTTAGTTTGGTTCTGTGTCAATTAATTTAGCAGGATTATGTATTTGGGACATTTTGTGGAAACAAATGTCAACGTTTTGTTTGGGTAATGATTTCTAGATCGCAGCCCTTCACTGAGATTTAACTTACATCTAAAACATGAAACCTTTTCCTATCTTAAAATGCCTGGACAAACAATTTGCACGGGATTTAATGACATTGCCAAAAAACACTGAAGCGAACAAATATTTACTTATAAGAACAAGAAAAAGAAAAAAAGTGTTGTTTTTTTTTATCATAAAATACGCAGCAGGATGGGGCTAGAATGAAGAATCCATTAATTCAATAAAAAGTACTTTAAAAGCTGGGATGAGTTTGACTGCAGAGGCTAACAGAGCAGCTGACAGGTATTTAGGGATGGGGTAACCGCCAAAAGTATTGCAAGGGGTGTGTAAGTTGAACTAAACAATGATCAGAGGCAGGAACGGGTTTAAAATTGTATAAAAGTTCTACTATGTTGAGTAAAATTTTAAAAAGCAGAACATGTACCAGAACCTATTTGATATCCTTGAACAGAATCCAGTCCAGCCAGTCGCACTCTGAAGTAATCAATTCATTAAAAACAAAGTCCACCTCTGAGTTAATTTATTCAAGTCCAGGTGATTTATATGGGAACACTGCTGACAGAAAAACCCGTCATTTACTCCACAAAACTGACCTTTACAGAAGAGAGGGGAAAAGAAATGTTACTGTTCGGTGGAAAGACTTGAAAGTAATTTTTAAAGACTCCTTCGATCTAATCTGACTGGGTTTGAACTACTTAGCAAAGAACCAGACATGAAATGTCGGCCTATAGGTGGTGCAGACAAAACCCTCCAAAGAATGCAGCTTGAATTTCAGAGAAAGGTTGTTCTACAACATATTAAGATCAAGGACTCTGAATACAAAAGGAACAAAACACAACTGTCCATATGTTTTGACTAATTTTCCCTCCACCTTATATGTTACTTTGATGGTTATGTATTGATTTTCCACATTAAATTCTAACAATTAATAAGAAACTGTGATCTATGATCATCAGGAAACTCATAGGAGCCATTTAAACCCTCTCTATTTCCCCTTGGAAAGTATTCAGACAACTCTATTTGTTCTAGATGCTTCCAGTGAACATTTCCAAACCTACCTTTGATAAATTAGATAAATTTATATCCAGATTCATTCAGGCAAAAAAAGGCACCCTAGAATTAGACTAAGAACCCTGCAGTTATCTAAATCCACTGAAGGTCTTACATTTCCAAACTTGGAAATAATACTACTGGGCTGCACAACTTCTTCCACTACTGGTGTGGATGCAGAAACGTACAGACACCCGATGACTTGAGATAGAAGAAAGTACAAACTAAGAGCCACTGCTAACATTACCCCTCTTAGATGCCCCTGCAAAAGAAAGGACAATTTCGACAAAAATACCATTGAAATCCGAATAAAATACATCAGTTTTAAAAAAAAAAAATCCCATTCTTAACAAATGTAGGATTTATGAAGACGTTTTAACTAAACAAACTAGATACTGGCTTCAGAATCTGCTCTAATCATGGACTGTTATGTTCATCCATTAAAAACATTTGAGCAAAATGGATTTGATCTCTTGTGCATTAATTAGTAAGTAATAAATTTCTGTCCATATATGAATGATTCCATAAATATAAAACGCATAAACGGGAGGCTAAAACAAAACAAGCACCAGCAGGGGATACATGTGAAGATATATGTTTATTGAAGAGAGCAATTTAGGACCCCAGCAAAAACTAATAAAATGGGCCCAACAAAAACCAGCTCATACTAGAGAAACTGCAGAATACAAACGGCAAACCCTACTCATATGTTCTGATCTCGTCCCAATCTATGTTTATTCTGGGATGAGATATTTGAAGCTCTCAAGTTGATTTTCAGAAGACCAACATATAATATATAGATTTTTGGATATTTATGCGATGGAGGAGATTCTTCATAGTTTATTGGCATGTAAAAACAAAACAAACAAACAAAAGATTCCCATGTTTATAACACTTAAGGGAGAGATTTACCTCACATGTTTCCCATGAATGAAGGACAGCACACAGAGGTTGACCATGTTCCAGGAAGTACTGTTGTCGTACCTCATGAGGTTTAAAGCCATAGCAACGTGAGAATGACAGTTATCCAAACACAGGTTGTGCTTTGATGCGAAAGGAGGAAAAACATAAATTATTAAGACTTGCAAACAATTCTGTACCAGCATGTATTTCTGTAAAAAGATCTGTATACAGTACATTCATACCGGCCTGCATTTGTATTCCTCAGACGCATCATGAACTGCTTGGTCCCAGGTAGCTGCTCCGTTCCCACAAACCTTATCAACGTCAAGCCTCCAGAACCTACAACATGGATTTGATTAAAATCCGTTTGAAAATCAAACACAGCTAAGTTTAATCATCAAACCTACTTTGTAGGTCGACCAAACCCCATGTTATCCTCCTGTAAAGCAAATGACAGGTTTTATAATCAGTAATAATTAGGATTCACAGCCACATAGAGTGATAACCTGTGATGTGATGTATAGAAACGGGAGAGTACCGAAACGAAGTAAGATCCTGCAAAGTCTCTTATGACCCCTGATGAAGTGCAGATGCCCATGTGACCAATGAAGGGGAGCACCCACCTGCAGGATGGATTGAATGCATCAGTCAATTCAGGACTGATCGTTTCTTAGATTACAATCTTTACCGTGCATTTAATCCATCTGTGTAGATAAATACAAAACACAGAAAACTACAATAGGCGGATTAATCTGCTTTGATTAGATGTTAGTGAAAATACGTTAGTTATCAGCATTTAACACTACGGGAAGCAGGATGGGGAGTCGTGAGTTTCTTACGATAGAATCGGGATTGGTGTCCAGACAATGCAGTATGGATAGCGGCAGCTTTTCCTGCCGCTTTTTAAGAAGTCCGCCTGGTAGTTCATCATGATGTCGGTGTCGTCCACCTCCGCCATCACAGCCTGTGATCACAGAGGGAGACCCAGACGGCGCTGACGCAGGAAGGCAGCGTGGAAACGGGAGGGTATGGCAGGCTGTTTGGATATATAATCTAACTGCACCTCATGTTGCGTTTTCCCCGGACATAAGGACATCTGAGAATGGATTGGATCAACTTCTATTCAGCACATAAAATAAATCAATCAATTAATACTTGAATGTGAAGTAGAGCGATAATTAGACATGCATTTTTGTTAAGAAAAACAACAAAACTTTCACCCTAAACGTGTCAATCTAGGTAAACCAACCTCCTTAATGAACGAAAATGTGTTTTGTAAAGTTTATAATTTAACTTTAGCACACAGTAGTGTATAACTGACTTAGATGGGGGGTGGGGATTCATATCTTGCAAAGACAAACATGAAAAGTGTTTTAATTAATTTCCTCTGAGGCAATAATTAGTAAAACCAAATTTCTATCCAACCACAGCAGGGAATTAATGAGGTAATTTATCTATACCAGTTTTACAGACACAGTCTGACATTTAGCCCTTTTTTGTTTAAATGAGGAATGTTCTTTTAAAAAAAAAGTTCTCTAGAGTCTTGCAACAGATTCTAGATTTTAAGATCTGGACTTTTACTAGGCCACTTAAAACGAATATAAACTACTTAACTATGGCTCTGGCTTTATATTTGGAGGAACCTCCCTGAACAGCTATCAGCATCAACACTAATGGAAACCATTTTGTTTGCCATATAGTGACTACAGTCTACAGATAAGGATTGTATTAATGTGTATTATTTTCTGTACTACTGATGTTTTGCTGTGAACGATCAGGTATAGTGAAAATAACAGTGATACAGAGGATTGTGCTAAAAGTATAACGTTTTGCATCTTTAGCTAGAAATACAACCACATCATAAGAGAGTAACTGAAGAAGTATTCATATTCCAGCCTCTAAATATTTGTTTCCAAATATAACGCACTAATTTCTACTGTATTTAGGACATTTTGTTGTGCCATAGTCAGCAGAAACAGAGCAGCAGTGATAAATGAGCCTGCAGGAGGTTGAGACTGTGAGCTACATCTTCCTAACCTAGATAGCGTTATATCTGTAGTGAGGTTTTATATATTTATTATTAAATGTTTGTGTGAATCATAAAAAAAAAACAAATGATAAAAGACAATAAGAACATTTTAGAATTTTTCTTTTAATTTTGCTTGGATCAAAGCTCATTACAGGGTCCCCCTGGAGGGGAAAACAAACCGAAGCGCAAATGAAACACATGGAAGCCGATTGATTCAGTGGGGACCCGTTCTTTAACAGTTTTAACTGAGGATTAAAGGAAATTCAATGAGCCGTACTCCGTGCACCTGATGGGGTGTGGTTCTCCTTCTTTTTTAACCTCACAGCTTCAGCGTGAGAAGCCTCATGCAAGCTGAAAACCTGACTACTAATGGAACGGCCAGGAACTCAGTGGTTACAATTATTTTAGCTAAGTTAATGGAACACAAATCTCTTACTTATAACAAAAAAAAACATCTCAAATGTTTGTGGGAAAATAAAAGGAGTGAAATCAAATAGTTATTAGAAAGTTAATGGTGTTACAATTTCTCCTCCATTAATACTCATTCCTCTTTATAAACTACAATGAGCCAAATTATCCATAAATAAAAACCCCTCAAAAACAAACATTAATCCTTGGCGCTTTTAAAACACAGATGGTAAACTTTGGCAGAAGAAAACTCTTGCTTTTCCTGACAGTTCATACTATAAATACATTAATCTTAGCAATGATCGTCACAATGTGAGGAGCTACACTTCGTTCCATGACTTCCTGTAACAGAAAATCCATCTGAGCACAGGAGGAGTCTGACGTAGAAACCGTGACCGATGTGCACGGCTGTTCCAACCCGAGCAGGGAACCGTGACACTTCGCAGACGCAACACACGCTCTGCCGCCTGAAAGCTGGCCACTGAGCGACCTGAAAATAGGTCGATTGAATCTACACTGCTGCTTCTTCGCGTCTCCAATGAAAACCTGAGAAGGTATTAGCGCTGCGCACCTCCTCCTTTGTGAGAAACTGGTAGGTGACGTGGAAGGGGCTCCCCCTCAGAAGCTATTCACCCTCTGCTCATTCAGAATGGGAGCTGATGGTACCTAGAGAGCACGGGAGTGGTGTTGTTGCTGCCTTGCATGAGCTCCTCTTCCAAAGGCGGTCTCCACCAGATCTGGCGTAGGACAAAGGGATGGCGGTGCATAGTGCAGACATGTGACATGACACCCAATGTTCTGTCAGACAGGGAAGCGGGGTTCGGGTATTAAAACAGAATCTGGGAGAGTCCTTTTCTTCCTAAAGCCATTCTATAGAATGAATACGGATTTTTAGCTTGTCCTGCACTGCACTGGTCCGTCCGAGCTGTCTTCGTCATCCGAACCGTCGGGTCCGACGCCGCGCAGGCCTGTGATGCGATAACCCATGTTGAGGAGCATGACCTCCAAAGGATCCGCATTCATTCGCCGCTGATTTGCCTGAGCTGCTCCCTCCATGTCCTCCACCACACGCCCGTTATCACCATCGGTCTACGGGAGAGAAAACAGCTCTTAAAACATTCTCCATCTGACATCAAAGGTTTTAGTTGGCGACCTGAGACCCTGTGTGCAAAGACTCTTGGACTTTGATTTTGTTTGTCAGCTTTCAGGAATTAAAAATCATCCGTCTTTCTTCTGATCAGCTTCCTTGATATGAATATTTTCAATTAATGCACTGAATTGATTAAATACACTCTGATGCACTTTTAACTTTTCAAAATAAGACCGTATTAAAACTAAGTAAAAAAAATCGGATGCATAGATTCAGACAATCTTGGATCTTATATTTCGCAGTCATTAGTCCAGGTTTCCTCCACATTTCTCACGTTTTTTCCCCCCCAAGACTAAAAGTGGACGAGCTTTAAATCCATTTTGGACCATTTATAAAACACACAGATATTTACAAAAGTTGAACAACGGATGGAAGAATAAAAAAAAGGGAAATAAGAGAAAAACATCTAGAAACTTCATTTTTTTCCCTTAAATCTTTCCAGATCTAGAAAATATCAGAAACCCTTTAAATCCCTCACTTCTCCAGCCTGCCATGTTGGTGCTACAAAGGGATGTAGTGTGTTTACCTCTGGTCGTGGGTTCCATAACCGAACCACAGGGTCGATACCACTAGTAGCCAGGAAGCAGTAGCTTGGGTGGGGCTGGAGGCAGTTGACGATTGACTCGTCACCCTGAAGGATTCTCACCAGATTAGTCGTTTCCTTCTCCCAGATGAAAAAAGAGCCATCATCTGAGCCACTCACGATGTACTGGCCTTTGCTAGGGAGAAAACACAACCGTTCAGACCTGTCTGTCAGGCCATGTTCTTGGAACAAAAAAACTCACAACAAGATTTCTTGTTACTTGGAAAACCTATGTAATCCCTTTTCATCAAACTTATCCAGTAGAACGATGGTACCTGTGTATATACCATTTTTTTCCCCCAGTAAATGTAGTGAAAGGTAACTGAGCAGGATATTCTGGTATGTGAGGTTCAGAACAAGGTGACACAGTCGGTTTGGTTACTCAGTTAACAGAGAAATGAAAATACAAACCAGACGAGGCAGAGCAGCGGTGAGTCATATTGAGCCATCAGAGTATATTGTTACACACCGAGACCTTTAAAGGTTTACGACCAGCTGACCAGTTCCTTTAGAGTTATATTACATGCGAGACGTTATGACATCCACTATGTTTGCAATGTGATTGTCTGAGTGTCACTGTATACCAACAATAGATGGACTGTTTAATAGTTTCAAAATACAGTTAAAAGTTTTAGAAAGTTTTATGAATGTGATGTAAAAACATTGTGTCTTGTCCCAGTGCAGATACTGGCAACGTATCTGTACTGAACACTTCAGACAACAACACTTTTATTCAGAGAATAAAAGAAGTGCAGACAGGTGAGGGATAAAATTGTATCAACATTTAAAGCGGGATTAGGTAATTAAGCAACAGAGTGTCGGAGGAAGTCAAAAGCCACAGAACATAAATCAGAAAAGCAGCAAAGAGCAACAGCTCACAGTGGGAGGTAACAGGTCAAATATTAAGAGTTGTACTCGGACAAAAAAATCTGGTTTTGATTGAGTAGAAGCAGAAAGAACAGCTTTAAAGAAAAAAAAAAAAAGAAAAATCAGCCTTTTTGTACATTGCACAAGTCTAAGAAGGACAAGCAGCAAACATAAGAAGATGAGAATGAGGTTTGGTCAGATAGAAAACATGGTGGCAGCAGGATCATCAGCTATTGTGACGCTTTTCAACTGGAGAACCTCGAACTGAAGCCAAATTGGGAGAAAACGCATTGAAGGCTGCAAACGGCTAAAGGTGGGGATGGAGGGTGACCTTCCACCAAAGTAATGACCCTAAACTCACAGTCAGAGCCCAAAACAGACCAGGAAACAGTCTGATTCCTAAACATAGAGCAGCTGAGGGAGAACAATCAGAACTTTTCCTTTTAAAAGAAAACAAACAAAAAACAAACTTACAGATTGTTAAAAACAGTCGTGCTACAACCTGATCAATTGTCTGTTTTTTTTTTTTATGACATCTAAGGAACTACTATGTAATAGAAGATAATAAGAATCAAAGTGTTTTGCTAGGAAAAACTGGATAATACTGGAGGAAATAAGAAAAAAGTGAAAATTCAACACAAGCATTACAGAATGCAACGGTTCCTGGAGGTTTAAAGGAAGACAAAACAATCGTTAAGCCCTTCCAAGACTGATTGCCACCTTCACTGTACAACTAGCAAACATTTTTAGTGCAAACACATCTCAACAGAAATGTTAATTGACAAATAAAGACATGAAATCACGCAGCTTTAGGCTGCCCCCTAGTGGGACAAGAGCAGAATTGAAGCGGTGTACAGACCTCCCAAAGAAGTTGGCCTCTTTGATGTCCGTGGTGGTGTTGCAGTGGCCACAGTATCTGTGCTTATAATCAAAACTGTGCTCCCTCAAAATAATCTCATCATCGGGAATGGACTCTTTACGACTGAACGAGTGGAAACGAATGGAGCTGTTGCTCTTTTTATCGTCTGCAGGCAAAGACAAAAACGCACCATTTAGAAGAAGAACTTTTTTTTATTTTATTATTTGAGATCGAATGCAAAGCTACATACATGACTGAAAGTTTCACCGTTTCTCCTTTTCTGTGTTTGAGTGATAAAATAAGATCCATTCTAAGCTATAGAGATAACTGTTCATAGAGCTCAAATATCAGGAGGAGACAGGATTTAAAAAAAAAACTCCCTCAACACTCTTATGCTGCATATCCCGAATGGATAAAATCCAAACTTTAAAACATCTTTTCAACCTGCTACGACAACCTTTGGTCATTCTTTTTATAGGCCAAAGAGATACTATAATAACATGATTACTTTTAGATCGTACACCAGAGAAACAAGCACTAGAAGTTACTTAAGAAGCTAAGGAACCTGTGGAATAGTCTCTGGTTCATAAGTTGTTTAAAAAACAACATTGAAAAAGCTGCAGCCCCTCCTTTGGACCCGTCTTTGTGCAGCAGCTCTAGAAGCACATTTCTCATTTTCCCCTCAAGTCTAGAATAAACTTTGCTTTGTAATCTGCCTCAAAACCAGGGTTATTTCTGTTCCCTCTGCACTCGTTCTGCAGTTTTTCTTTCCATTCAACTTTCCATTAATACTCTGATACAACACTCTAAACAGCCTCTAACTTTTTGTGGGCATCGGTAACTGTCTGCTAAAGAGCTGTGGAGTCATCAGGACTCTTCTCCCCAATTGTGAAGAAGTTAAAATGTTTGTATTAAAATTGGTTATTGTTGTAACACAATATCTTTTTTTTTTTCTATTTAAGATTTAATTAGCAGTAAACCTCCACTAGAAACTTGGTATTAATCTCAGGTGTCTCAGGGTTGTCCCCGCTACGTTGATGTTTCGTCCTTAGACTACAACCTCAGCTTCCTCCAGAGTTCTGTCCAGTGCATTTAAGCACAAATGCTGGTTCTGCTAAAAAGCTGTCGAAAATACAAAGAAAATTAGGCTGATACACTGACTTTTAATGAACATAATGACGGGGGAAACTGTTTTTAAACAAATTCCTCTCCCTATTTGCACATATGCATGAGAAATAAGTGTGAAAGCAGAACTTGAGAGATATGAACATCAACTCCAACATGGAGAGAAGATCGAAAGGAACTCAAACTATATCTTCTCTGAGTAATATATATATATTACACACACTTCACTTTTTGAACCAGGTACCTAATAAACTAAGCTTTTAATGACATTATGAATAACAGACATTTTACTGTGCTGGTTTCAGATAGCTATAAACCCTTTTACATAATAAATCTTAATGAAATCAGATGTTTTTATCTTCCCACCTGAATCAGACTTGGAGTAAAGTGCAGCCTTGATGTCTTTATCCAGGGCATCACAGGCGCTGCTGTGTGCTTGTTCAGGAAACTTCCCTTTGAAATCGTCCAGACATTCCAGAGCCTCGGCCACATACTTCAGCTCAAACAGACACCGTGCCAGCCTGAAATGAGCTTTCAGATGTCCCGGGTTCAGTGCCAGGGCCTTCACGCAATCCCTGAGGGCATCATAATGGTCTCCATCCCTACAAATCACACACAGATCACAGATTGCAGTTTTCAAATGGTATAGAAAATAACCGAATAAGAAAAAGGTACAAACCATTTGCGTTTCATATAGGCTGCGGCCCGGTTCCCGTAAAGCATGGCGTTGCCTCTGGCCTCATGAATGCCTAAACTATACAGCTGGATAGCCTGTGTCCACTGCTGGCGGGCAAACGCATTATTGGCCTGTTGCTTTATTTTCTCTAAGTGAGGAGGAAGCTCAGCAGAACTAGAAAAAAATAAAAGAAAGAGGTAAAGCTTTAGTAACACAGCCGTATATTCAAGTACTATGGATAGAATTCAATTCTACCTGGACTGCGTTTTGCTTTCAGAAAAGTGAATGGGGCCAGGTGGTAAATGAATGCCATTGGAGACGCCGTTGGTTGTTTTTCCATTCTGAATGTCTAAAATAAGAAGAAGAAAAAAAAACAGCAGCAGGAATGACTAAAACCTGTTGCTCTGTATACATTTGTTTTCTTTTTTGTGCTCTACAGGCAGAGGCATGACTCTGCGTGCTAAGAACTACCTGTTGATGACTGGCACAGTTTTGGAAGCACAAAGGTATATGGCCTCTGCTTTGACGTCAGGTCAAAAAGATAGACCTGCAGGAGGTGCACAAATGAACTTATCAGACATTTTAAAAATAAGACCTGGTTCCTTATTTATTACGAGAGACGTCACCTGTTCCCCTCCCATGTTCACAAGCAGCTCTGTGCCATCAGGGCTGAAGGTCACATAGGTGGCCACCAGGACCCTCAGGCGGTTGTTGTAGTCTCTGAGTTTCACTGGCAGATGGCCTGAAGCAGAGTAGAGAACGGCTTCAGGTAACTTTTCACAGTGAACTTTCCAATAATGCATCACAGCATCTGAGAATATGCTGGAATATTTGACTTATTAGGGTCATTTAACTCAAAAAGCAAAACGTGTCTGATATAGAGATCCAGTAGCCACTGTGCTTTATTTTTCAATCAGATTTCAATCAGATATGGTCGGTATTGTAGGCAGCTGCTGAGTCCTCCATCAGACAGAAGTATGACATAATCCTGACCTTACCGCTAGCAAACACAGAGGATCAAACCCAGCAGATGTAACAGCACCCAAACTTCAGAAAGTTCAACTTCAAGCAGCTATGTTGGCTCTACTCATCCTCCAGACTATAAGACCTTGATTTCCCAAATGGAACGGATTATTCCCAGGTAAAAAGAGTACTTTGACGGTCATGTTCTGGTTCTCTTTAGCCCAGGTAAGAAACTGCTGGAGTCTGGGGATCAGAAGTAGCTTTGCACAAACGGATGTAGCAAATATTGTGAATAAGGGTGTATTTTTAGATTTTACAGCTCTGACTTCAGCTGCTGGCAGCATACTTTAATGTGTCTTTCAGGTTACTTGTGTGCCTTTTCCCTTCTACTAAACTTCCATTAGCATGCTTGGACACAGCCCCGTGGTCAGCCAGTTTCCTTACACCTCAGAGTCTTAAATTGATTGCCTGTTGGAAAACTTTCAGCTTTGATATCTTATGGAGGATCTAGGAGCAAAATGCATTCTTTCTGAATTAAATCTCTATTTCATTGGTCTTGTGTAATATTCCATTTTTTTTAATTTCATCAACTACAAGCCGTTAGCTTTTACTGATACCGCTGGGTATTGATTACATTTTCAGGAATTGATTTGACGCCAAATCTCAAGATTAAAAATGGATCTTACAATCGAATATTTTAATATGAGACAAATTAGCCCTGTACCCACCTGCTATATAGTACTGCCCAGCCCCATCTGGGATGGGCTTCTGCCTGTCGCAGAAAGTGTGCACAGCCGCTGAAGTGTTCTGATTTAAACATTTCCTGAGTGAGGAGGACAAAGGGACTTATTTCAATTCTGGGCATCTTTGAAAACCTTGGAAGACATCAGTAACAACCTACCTGTAGTTGTGAATCATCCTGATGTCATAGAGACGAACGAAAGGCCCGTTGGCTCCCACTGCTAGGTAGTTATTGTCCCGTGGATTCACTGCCAGACACTTGGCCTCAGCCAGCTGACCACAGAACTCTGTCAGGTCAATCAGAACCTCAGAGTGTTTACTGTTCTCGCGCAGATCATACTGTCTGCAGAGAAATAGAAGAAGAAATATGTTTTCCATCCTCATCGGGATTTTGAAAAGGCTAAAAGTAGAGTTTAGGACTCTCACCTGATGATGCCGTCCTCTGCAGCACTCCAGAAGGTGTTGGGCCACATAGGTGCCGTGGCGATGCGTTTAACTCTATTAGTGTGATCAGAGAACATGTGGATGGTTTCCTTCACAGTCAGGTCATGCACGTGGACCTTTGTGTCAGCTGCACCCGTTACCAAGATCCGGTCCCCAGTGTGAGGGAGGAACTGGGCACAGAACGGCAGACGGAGGAAACATATGAACTTACTGGGAAACAAAGATGGTGGACGTTATGAAGTGGTTTACAAAGACAACAATCTAAGTCAGGATTTAACACAGAGATATGATAGTTTGAAGGAAAACCTTTAAGTGTTTCCAGCTTTTAATTATTCAGGAACAGAATCGATTCGGGTTCGGAACAGTGCAGTAAGTGCATGCAGAGTATATGAAATATTCGAGTCATACTGAAGCGATCCTTACCTTGACAGAAAATATGTTTGCAGCATGACCCGTGTGCATGGTTGTGAGCTTCTTGTGTCTGAATGGATCCCAGATGATAGCATGTTGATCGTCTGAGCCTGAAGCCAGCAGACTGAGGACAAGAAGAATTGCGAGCATAAGTTGAGCTGCATTAAAGCCCTTCCTGCCTAAATACATCGAAACAAAAATCTGTATTATTCTTCCAGTTACACACAAATACAGCTTCCTCTCTGACTTACCTCTATGTTCTGCCTCAAGGCGTCTAACTAACATGAGTTTGATATTAGGGTAGGGCGGGACGATGTGTCCAAAATTTAAATCACGATACATTTTTTAATTTCGGTCACTAAGATATAATTTCTATATAGGAAAAATAAAAACCTTCAAAAGACAGTCAAGAATAACTGCAATAGATGACTATACAAACTTCTGACAAATATTTTGCAATGTTTCTAAAAATCCTCCAGTATAACATTTAATAAATATTAGGTTTGAAACACAAAAACACATAAAACTACATAAAAACCTGGAACATCAGTTAGAGACCAATGCTGTGGTTAAAGACTGATGTTTATTGAGGTATTGAAAATGTGTGCAAAAGGCATATCACCAATATTGAATTAAACTATATGTTGATTTTGAAATATTGTCCAGGTCTATATTAGGGATATTCCGATTCGATATTGGAAAAAAACAAACAGAATATATCAGCCTGCATCGAGAAATCTATAAACAAGGTGATAGAAAGACCCCTCTTCAATCAGCATGTATTAGAAGTTTATGTAACCTGTTGGTTTAATAATAAATCGGTTGTTTTTTCTTACCCTGTTGTTTCTCTGTTTGAGTAACATCACCTATAAAAGCCTTTTCTAATATTATACAATATAAAATGAGTAGCAAAAGAAAATATGATTTGTGCCAATATCATATCTGGTCAATATCACTATTTCTCGATATTTACAAGCTGCAATATTAGTATTCCATTGGAAATAAAAGGTTGTATTGAGCAATCCCTATTTGAAAGGTCATTTCTTCAGTTATAATGCTTTACAAGCCCAACAGACACTGCGCTTCATGCAGAAATGGTTCCTTGATTTTTAAGGCAGGCATGTTCAGGTAAGACCAACATATTTTAAATTTCTCTTTATAAAACTAAATGCTTCCAAATGTAAACAATGACCTTAAATGATCAGCTAAATGTAGAGGCAAGACAATGAAAACCACCAAGATGCCAAGTTATAACGTGAGCAGAGATTATTTGAGTCCTGAAGAGACTTACTCTCCTTGTTCGTTCCATTCCAAACAGTTCACACAGCCAGTATGGCCCTGCAGAGGAATGTGACATGGATCGTCAGGAAAAGATAAAATAATACCTGTTTGTTTGTGCAAGACATATTAAATATAAACAATGATATCAAAACCACTGTTGGGAAAAGAATATTTATTGACCGTCATATTCCATGCACAATATAAGAAAACATGCACTGCTGATAAATCCACATTTCCCCACGCTCGTCTCTCTGGAATGACATCGCTACCAAGCAGAGTATTTTCTGTCTGAATTTGCTGTTTGTTTTACACATTAAAGCACTACAAGAAAAATGTTCATGGTTTATTCCACTGGTTGGACTGGAAGGACAAATAAACAGGATATGCTGGTTTCACATCTTTTTCGTTATATGCATGAGAGTCATATTTTATAGTTCCCAATTGGGGTGGATCATTGTTGTACTTCAAATTGGAAATTTCACAAAATTATAGTACGGGTTGCAAATGAACACACTATGATGTAACCACATTGAACCAGATACTAGCACCCAAGATACACGTGGTAATAGAGGTGGATGCATTGTAATCTCATTAGATAAAGAAAGAGCACAGAAAATATGGATTAATTTGAAGCATATCTCTTCACTGCAATTTTCAACAACTAGTTTAGTGGTTTTTGCTATCATTGTGCAATTACAATATTCTTGACTTTTGAGGTACAAGTGTATAAAGTATCTGATGCTAAAGACCTGAAGTTCAGCTTCCAGTCCAAGTCTCTTAATAAAGGGATCCGTCACATGAAAGGACCTCTGGAAGCCTGACGTCCTCCTGTCCTAAATGAGCAAAACAACAGATAATTAATAAAAATAATTTACATAAACAAGAACATTCCTCAGATCGATCAGCTGTGTTTGCTCACCCTGATCTGCCTGTGCAGAATCTCTCTGGTGATGTTGACAGCAGCCATGGCCCCACCGCAAAGCACAAAACAAGTACCTGGAGTCAGAGCTCGGAGGGCATCTACGGCTGTTTGATGCGACTGAACTAGAAAAGACATTTACAGAATTAGTTATTCGTGACAAAAAAAAAATGGGTACGCGAACTGTGTCTCTTAACAAAAAATGTGACCCGATATATTAATAACAGACTTTACTTACTTTAGTTTCGAAGAGACGAGCGTTTAGCTCTACTCCGAAATCCAGTTAACCGAGGACATTAGCTGGGCAGCTATTGTTTACCACTGCAGCAACGAGAAACCTATATTTGGCCGCGATACAAACACTTGTCTGAAGGTTGCTCTGTTGTAAGACCCTTTAGTCACGTTTAAACCGGGCCTCTAAGAGTCTTGTCCGTAATATAACAGCTGGCGTTAGCGCATTGCGGCTACCTTGCTAGCCAAACAAAACATCCAGTTCATGTAAGGTAAAAATCCGCAAAGATTTCATGACAATATGCGACAAGTTAATAATCTCACCGGTTTGCTTGTTGTAAAAATACTTCTTTTAAATGCTGTCAATCTAACAAAGATCATCAAAGACGTTAAATTGGACAAGAATCACACAAATATCTTTTCTAAGTTAAACACAAACCTGCTCTCGCAGGTAATCAGCCTAGTTCCGCCAGACTAAACACATCCGGGCCGACAACCTTTCACAATAAAAGCATCTCGCATTCAATTCTGGTAAAGAATAGAATAGAATAGAATAGAATAGAATAGAATAGAATAGAATAGAATAGAATAGAATAGAATAGAATGCTCGTAAATAGTGAAATTCAAGCAGTGTTCGCAGAAAACTGACACGCAAATTGAACAAACCAAAATACAAACAATAAAGTCAAATATATATTCCAAATAAGAAATATTTTAAAAGCAAAAGTTTTTTTTCACCTTAAACTTGCTGTTTATTCTTACAAGTAAAAAGTCGACTACCAATTATAAAGTAATAATTAAAAAATCTAAACTGTTCCTTTGATAAATTTTGAAATAAATAGAACTCATTTGGTTGGTATAGAGCCCAAAAAGGCACATTGAGAGAAAAAAAGGAAACATTTTTCGTGTCACATGGAAGTTTCTGGTGCACACAAGAAAACTGACTACCTTTTTTCTCTCAGTGTCCCAGCCCTCTGTAGGGCTGATTGCTTAGACTTAAAAGTCTTTTTTTGGTCCTAGAATTCCTGAAACATTTGGCTTTCAGAAAAAAAAATCTCATGGTTTGAATATGATCAACATTAATTAAAAGGTCAAATACATTATAGCTGAAATATACACGTATTTTAACCAAAACTCAATAGAAGACTATATTAATTTCCAATAAAAATGTTTAAAAGTTAACATTGTGGGACTGTATGATGTCACAGTGGGTAGCACTTGTTGCCTTGCAGCAAGAACATTCTGTGTTTAATTCTGAGTCCAGTGCCCTCCTAATGGAGTTTGCATATTCTCCCTGTGCATGTGTTGGTTCTCCCCGGATACTCTGACTTCCTCCCTAGTCCAAAAACATGACTGTTAGGCTAATTGGCATCTCTGTGAGTGTGTGTTCATGGTTGTATGTCTTGGTGTGTCTCTGTGTTGCCCTGCTACAGCCCAGCCAGCATGCCTAGGTGGGCCCCATGTGGGGAAAAGGAGGGCAGACTATATGGGTCCCATATGGGTTTGTCC
>JAUZNJ010065264.1:0-26827 GCA_034780135.1 Jordanella pulchra
AGAAAGAAAGAAAGAAAGAAAGAAAGAAAGAAAGAAAGAAAGAAAGAAAGAAAGAAAGAAAGAAAGAAAGAAATATGCAAAACCCAAAGGATTGAAGGTTTTTGACCCCAGGTTGTTTTGCAGTAACAAAATGTAAAACAAGTAAACCATTGTTCTATACACGCTTTAAAGACTAAATAGGAATGTAAAAAGACTCTAATTATTAACAAGGTCTGAGACACATTTGTTAGGAAACGATAATCTAAAAATTGTGTCACTACAGAACAGCTGTAATTAAATCCTCTTAGCAGCTACTTGTTTCATTCTGCAAATTAAATCAGACAATTCCAACAAAAACAAAAAAGGAACAAATCAGTAAGTACCAAATGAGTTTATGCTGCTTGCATGAACTGCAAAAGATGTTCAGCTGGAGTTGAGACTCTGCAGTGGGAGTGCACCACTGTGTTGTAGACAAATATGACGTTCATAGATGAGTCATAGGAAGAAAACATCTCCTGCATCTATAACACATCTCAGCATAAGTTGAAAAGTAAACATTTAACTTAGCAAAGATCTTGGAAACACGGCTGAATGATAGCATCCAGATTTCAGGACATTGAGATTGTGAGAAGAAAACCTGCAGCAATGATAAAGAATTTAGATCTAGCCTTTATTGTGGAATATGGAAAGGATCCTACTGGTAGAGAGGAAAATGGATTATTTTAGCAAGGGATCCTTCACATGCCCACTAATATAAATGATATAAAAAGCTATGAAACTGAAAAATTATTTTTTCTTATTCCCTTCACTGCTTGCTCAGCTAATACTGATGTGGTACAGACAGAGTGTCACCAGCTGACCCTGGCTGTTGTTTTAACAAAAAAAAAACAACTTCTAATTCTGCTTTTCAACATATTAAGATGGTGATATTTACACTCAACAGAAATATAAACACAACACTCTTGTTTTTGCTCCCATTTTCCACGAGATGGACTCAAAGATCTAAAATTAATTCCAGATAAACATAATTACCATTTCTTTCAAATGTTGTCCACAAATCTGTTTAAATGTTTGATAGTGAGCACTTCTGCTCTGCTGAGATAATCCATCCCACCACTCAGGTGTGCCACATCATGATGCTGATCTGACATCATGATAGTGCACAGATGTACCTTACACTGCCCACAATAAAAGGCCACTCTGAAATGTGCATTTTATTAATTAATTAATTAATTTATTTTTTTTGCTTTATTGGGTATCTGGGGACTCAGAACCAGTCAGTAGCTGATCTGACCATCATTTGCCTCATGCAGTGCAACACATCTTCTTTGCATAGAGTTTATCAGATTGTCAATCGTGGCCTGTGGAATGTTGGTCCACTCCTCTTCAATGGCTGTGCGAAGTTGCTGGATATTAGTGGGAACTGGTACACGGTGTCATATACGCAGGTCAAGCACATCCACAAACATGCTTAATGGGTGACATCTCCTGTGAGTATGCTGTCCATGCAAGAACTGAGACATTTTCAGCTTCCAAGAATTGTGTATGGATCCTTGCAACATGGGGCCGTGCATCATCTTGCTGAAACATGAGCCGATGTTCATAGATGTATGGCATAACAATGGGCCTCAGGGTCTCATCACAGGATCTCTGTGCATTCAAAATGCCATCAATAAAATGCACCTGTGCTCCAGGTCCATAACAGATGCCTGCCCATACCATAAACCCACCAAGACCATGGGCCACTCGATCCACAACATTGGCATCAGCAAAGCGCTCACCCACACGACGCCACACACGCTGTCTGCCATCTGCCCTGAACAATGTAAAATGTCTAAAATGGGAGCAAAAACAAAAGTGTTGCGTTTATATTTTTGTTGAGTATATTAAGACTTACTGAAAGACTGACCTGTGCATTAGAGAGACATTCAGAGGTAACTAATAAATAAGTAGTTTATGCCGTTTATAAAATCTGAATAATAACATTGAAAATGAAGGGAAAACAAACAAAAATGACTATATATCTTGGAAAAAACTCACTAAAGGCATTAACCCTAAAAAGATGTAAATAAAGACACTTTGTATTATCTCCAGTAGTTTCTTTTTAAAAGGCAAAAGATGAAAAAAAAACAATATAACTGCATTACAGGTAAATCAGTTAATATTGCACTGTAATTTTTAAATTGACAGTGTCAAAATGGATCCTTTTGCATTAGCAAAGCTGCTAAGTTTTTGCACATCACTGTGTGCCAATTAGCTTGAAATCTGCATGCATAACGAAAATAAAGGGAACGCCGTTTTCAATCAGTCCATCTGACTTCCCCAGTGCTGCTTCTTCCCTTGTTTCTCCGCTCCCATCCTCCCTGCATCCTTAATTGCGTTTGTGCTCTCAAGAAAGGGCAGATTTCTTTCCCTTACTTCTAACTCAGAACAATGAGAGAGATGACAGAGCCTATAAAGAGATAGGGAGAGACGGACAGTGGCAGCACTTTTAAAGATGAAAGTCCAGAGAGAGTGGGGACAGATAACAAGAGAAAAACCCTGTCAGATGGAGAAATATGTTAACTGAGGCACAGCGGGCAAAGCTTTAAAATATTAACTTCCATAAACCTTTAAATAGACCTATGAAGAGAGTTTGAATTTAAATGGAAATTAAAGTTTCTCACATTGTCTTAATGAATTATCACTAAGTGTTAACAATCCTAATCAAAGTGCAGTTATCTAGCCATAAATGTCACAGGAAGGAAGCTGGCAGCAGCAGAAAAGAACAGAGGGATATGATCTTATACTTGTAAAACTACTTGCCAGGTCTTCTTTGGCAGATGCTGCAGGAACACAAAATAATTTAACACATGCGTGAGATAAAACCTTATTTTACAGATCCCTATCTGTGTTGTTCAGATTAAACAACTGAGATGACCTGAGACAAGACAGATTAATCTGATAGTTAGATTGCTGCTAAAGGATGGATGTGAGGATTAAATGTAACAAATTAGCCAGCTCGGTGGTCCGATAAGGTATCACTAAACCCACCAGGGAGAATTTCCACAGCACTTCTGCAGAGCTTTGATAAGGTTTTTGATCAATAAGGACGTAACAATCACCCCAGCTTGCCTCCATCGCCTGAGGATTTGTCTCAGCTATATGGGAAACGCTTTTATGTCATGTAAGCCAGACATCTCCTTTCTAACATAGTAGCTGCACTTTACTTGTGTTTATCTGACAACAGTTTCCAGCACAGGTAAAAAATAAAAATAAAAAGAGCAAGAGTATCCAGAAGGCTTTAAGCTCCTGGGAGAGCTTTTAACTATTTGAGGCATTCTGGGGATTAGTGACAAGGCATGTGTCATGATTACAGTAAGGTTGCTTTGCAGTAAAAGTTCAGCTGAGGATATACGGACAGACAAGGCTGTGTGTAACTCACCTGATTGTTACTCCTCTCCTTTAGTCACTAGCAACTTCCCTTTCATGTTCAAAGAGAAGGAAAATGTCCCTATGCACTCAGCTGGTTTAACTTTACCTCAGTCTTTAAAGAGATTGCGATCAATGCTTAAAGATCCTACCTTAAATATCTAGAGGAAATTTAAAACAGCACTTTGAATGTTTCCATTCAATTTTAATTCTGTGACTGTCCCGCTCAACAAAAGGTTACTCTGCTGTCTTTTCTAATGTTTAATGATTTCTAATTAAGTTTGGTTATATCATAACATGACGCCCAACACCTGACATCACCTGCTGAATGTTTTAGAACAGGACTGGATTACCGTATGTTTTAAAAACAGCATGTTTAAGTTTTTCTTTTACACCGTCTTTACTGTTGTTTTCTTTAAAGTAAAATAAAACAATATAGCTTTTTATACAGAGTTGTCACTGAAATACCTTCATGCCCCCTAGCTTTCATTTCTGAGCCTCTTTGTGCATCGATTCATATAGCTATCAAATTTTGAGTCGCATTTTGTAATTGTTCAAGCTGGACGGCTGATTCTGTCAGTCTTAAAACCAGGCTTTCCTCCAAGTTATGTGTGAAGATTAGGCATTATCACCTAAACAGTATCAATTGTTAACTGGAACAGTGATCTACAATAATAGCAAAAAGATCCCTCAGGATATTGGGTCTATTTTGTTCTTCCTCTTTTGATCTCTTTTTCTAACATCAACAGACATTTTAAGTTTTGCTCACATTTGTTGATGTATGTCCCTGCAGGATGCTCCCCTTTAAAAAAAACCCTGAAGAGAGAAAGCAAGGAGAAATCTATAAAATTATGTCATGCCAGGATTTGAAGTTACTTACAAAGACGCTGTAACAAAAAACCTTTTCTGTCTTCCTCACAAGTTGTTTTACAGGCATAAGGGAGAGTTTTTGTAGAAAGAAGCCTTGTAAAAAAAAAACTTTGTTAACATCAGTACGTCACTCCAACCTTTAAGATTTTCCTACCAATCACGAGTTGTCTCTATCTCTATGCAATACGAAAATATAATTTATCAGATAAATTAATTTATTATAATACTCAAATAATATCATAGCTTCATGATTTTAATCTATAATTCATGCATAATTTCTTTAAGGAGAAAATGCAAAGGTTGGACACGTTAATTAAAGCACCAAAGGCTAAAGAGAAAATAATAGAAGGATGCTATTATAATTGCATTAAAAAAATGATCAGTAACGTGTAACATAGTTTAGGTCAGAAATTAACATTGACTCATTAAATGAGGAGCTAAACGCTATATTTGAGTTCAGGTTAAAATGATCACACATAAACAAATAACCTAATTTTAGGCAAGATGAAATCTACCTATTTCACCACTGGAAGTAGAGATTTTCATCATGTGATCATGTTTTTAAAAGAAAGAGCAACAGCACTACAGCTGTAAAGGAGAGGGAGATGTTGTAGGAGATTGATGCTAAAGTTAATGGGCAAGTTAACATGCACTCTGTTGTAGTCTTTTATGGCAGGACATCTTGACATTTATTAAAAGCACTCTTCAAATCAAAGCAAATCAAATAAAATTTTATTTATAAAGCGCTTTTCCTGTATACAGCAACGCAAAGCGCTTTACAAGGTAAAAACTGTTTAAAAACAAGCCATCACATAAAAAGTATAGATAGTTAAAAGGAGAACAAGCACAAACACTTTTCTCACAGTTACACAGACACACAAACAGTGCCCTCCCCACCCCTCACCTTTAAAACATGAACTCTAACCCCTTCGTCACTAAACTGAAAATAAAAGTTCTCTCTGTTGTCCCATGTGATTCTTCTGGGTCAAAATCACATTCCTAGTTGGAACCGTAATATAAGATTTCCTAAATTACATTTTTGCAGCAGAAACAAAATTTCGAAATGTCAAAAAAATGAAATAAAATTAAGGCCTCCTGGTAAGAATTACGTTTCATATACCACAAAAATGTTTACACATTTTAAGTGGCCATTTGTGCATTTACCATCTTGACTGAATATGTATTTATGATACCAGAAATACATTTCTTCCTAGTCAAAATAATACAAGATGAGCAATAACAAAAGAAATAAGGAGATCTGAAATTAATTTTTACGCATCTAGAATGTTTACCTTAGATATGAAGAGTGTCATGTTCAATGTTTTGTCAAGAAAAAAATATTTCAGATACCATAAATACATATTCAAGTGAAGATGAAGTATATGTTGTTCAAACAGGACTTTATATCTCACCCCACCCCACTCCACCCACCCCCAAACAACCCTAAAAGTCAAAATAGGCCACTAGTAGCACCATAATATGTAGCACTTTAAACACACCATAGCTTAATTTTAAACGTACATTTTTTCGAGGTGACATTTTTCTCCATTAAACAACTTGAATTAATTTGGTGATTTCCTTTTTCTGTATTTTTGTGCATTGCTATTTGTGGTGTGCAGCATTACAATGTGTAGTATTAACATAAGATAATTTTTACACACACTACATGTCTCGGTTAATGTAATCTCTATTAAGCACATTATTACATGCTTCAAAATGTCTCAAAAAATAAATAAAAGAAAAGAAAATACATTTAAATTTCAGTAGTGTTTAAGAGCTCCAGCACAAAAGAAGTCCACCTGCATGTGTTGTGTCTCTACTTAACATTCATAGCTACGTTTTAGAGAAAATTCATGACTGATTGCTATAATCAAAGATAAGAGAAAATAATGTGCATATTACTGGAGAACTCAAGAAAAGGTGGCAGGCAGGATGATTCACTCTAACCCCTAGCATTTTTCCCCGTCTGTTTCTTTGTCGCACATTTCATCATTCAGACTGGGAGACCTCTCAGAAATCATTCTGGCACAATGCCCTTGACATTTCAGTTTGTCCCTGATTTTTTCCCCACATCCCTCACTTTTTTTTGCTGAATCTTGTCTTCATTAATACATGCTCATGAGCATTATTATTTCCCTTTAGCAGCTTAAATCCCACCGCCCTTGTTTTAAAACCCAACATTTTGCCTGTAAAAACATTGAAGACTTGTAAATTTGTCAGTCTAAAAGACTTTTATCTAGACTTTGGTTATTCTGGTTGAATTAAAACACATATGTATATATATATATATATATATATTTTGAAACCATATAATATGAAACATACCAAAAGATATTTCAATTCCCGTAGTTTTTAAAATCATGTCAGTAAAGATAAAAAAGAGCATGCAAGAGACTTGGTGGGGCATTACCTTAACATAGCCCTCAGTGAGCTGGGAATAGCAGGAAGAGCAAGGAGCGGTGCCATAAAGAACACGTGTGGATGCAGCCAAGAAAGCCTCTAGATGGCTCTGTCTCAGAGGAGTCACAAGCAAGTGCTACCTAAACACAAGTTGCTGTCTGATCAGGTTTGGTTGGGTCACCTGGGCATCAGAATCCGATGCTGAAAGATCAAACATCTGATAACCCCAAGTTACATCACTTATGATGGGCCCAGATAGATTTGAAGATGTATTCATAAACACAAATCTGGGCCATTCAGCTGTAAAATTGTCTGATTTTAGATCTCTTGGTGCAAAGAATTTGCTTTGATTGGTCAGATTTTTAGTTCTGCCATAAATTAGACAAATAGTGAGAATCCCCTTAACTATAATTAGTGGGTTAGGGCTAATTTAAATCTATGGAACTGTATCTAAGAAAACAATTTTTTTTCTGTTTGTATTTTTGATCAATTTTCCATGTTTTAAATTTTTTAGTAAACTTTTGTGGCTTTATGCTTGGGTTTTTAGCTGCAGTAAAAATTGACTCTTTCGTTTATTTATTTACTGAGTTTCCCTTGTTGCACCTCATTAAAATCCCCTTAATTCTTTGCATATGCTGCACTTATTAATGCTGCAAAAAGACACAGCCCAGGAGCAAACCACAGGAAGTTTTCAGGCTAGTAGATGTGTGCAAGAGACATATTTGGAATGAGATAAAGATATAAAGATGTAAAAGTGTGTCCCCTTTGTTGCGGTCTAATTTCAGCTCTTTTAAGAAAAACCTACAAAAAAGAAAAACATCTACAGTTTCTGCATGCTTACTGCACTGCAGTTTCCACACATCTTAAGCTTAACCTGCACCTCAGAAAACCCTGCAGCTTAAAACTAGGTTGGGAAGCACCATGTTATTGTGAGGACACGGTTTGGATTAAGAGAGAAAACTTCAATTTGTTGCAACAATTTTGGAATCTAGTCCAGCAGATAAAGTGTGATGGGTTAGTCTGTTATGATATATGAAAGCTGTTGTGTCAGCGGAGTAAGATTGGGAGAAAAATTAGGTTGAGATTTGTTTTTTGATAAGACCCTCGCTATCCGGATGTCACCATGCAACACAAATAGTGGCCACATAGGGCAGAAATTGTGGGGAAGTTGGCCTCTAAGAGTGTATAAAGCCCTGCAGCTCACTGACATCATGAGTGCCAGGGGCTGCTAGGATAAAAATAGTACTGCAGGAATTAAACAGCAACAATAAGAGAAAAATACACAGAGCACATCTTATTTACAGACACAGCAAGACAATCACAGAAAAAGTAACCACTAACAGAACTTACACTAAGCTTCAGAATAACTGATGCACTTTAGATAATTATTTTCTAATAAAAAAAACACAATATAATACTGCCTACAGCAAATAACAAGAACAACTCATTAAACAAAGAAAAACACCTGTAAGAGTTATAATGATGTTTAATTTCCCTTTGGAATCAATAAAGTGTTTTTGAGTTGAACTGAATAAAGAACAAAATTAAATTTGTTTTTACTTTTTTTTTGTGTAAGAGGCCAACGCTTTAATTTATTTTACTGGGATTTTATGTAACTAAGCATTTTATGTAACTTATCCCTTATTTATTATCTTTAATTTTGTGTGATTTTTTGCTTGTCTATCCTTAATGCACCTTTTCCTCTCTGTTTGCACCTTCTTATCTACTTTGCCAGTATGTGACATGTGAATTTCTCCGCTGTGAGATCAATAAAACTCATCTAATCTAATCTAATCTAACACAGAGTAGCAACTATATAAATAAGGGGAAAATAAAACATGGTTAATGGATAAAAAAAATACATCCGTCTCATGATCTTCACTCATGACTCTCTTGTGCTCAGCATTGTTTTGAGAATTATTCTAATGTTAATATTTACAAAGTCTACTGCTTCAGTTTATATAACGGCAATGTGCATGAACACCAGAATGTTATGAAGAGTGATCAGCATAACAGCAATTAATTGCAAAGTCAATATTTGCTTAGAAAATGAACTTTATCCCCCAAAGCACATTTAAACTTCATCGCAGCCCTGCCTTAAAAGGACCAGCTAACATTGTTTCAGTGATTTCTCCATTAACACAGGTGTGGGTGGTGATGAGGACAGGGCTGAAGATCAATCTGTCTGGATTAAGTAAGAATGACACCACTGGACATTTTAAAAAGAGGCTGGTGCTTGGCATCATTGTTTCTCTTCTGTGAACCATGGTTATCTCTAAAGAAACACATGCAGTCATCATTGCACTGCACAATAATGGCCTAACAGGAAAGAGAATCGCAGCTAGAAAGATTGCACCTCAGTCAACAATCTATCGCATCATTAAGAACTTCAAGGAAAGAGGTTCCATTGTTTCCAAAAAGGCTCCAGGGCGCCCAAGAAAGACCAGCAAGTGCCAGGACCGTCTCTTAAAAGTGTGTCAGCTGCAGGATCGGGCTACCAACAGTGCAGAGCTTGCTCAGGAATGGCAGCAGGCAGCTGTGAGTGCATCTGCACACACTGTGATGCAGAGACTCTTGGAGCAAGGCCTGGTCTCAAGGAGGGTAGCAAAGAAGCCACTTCTCTCCAGGAAAACCATCAGGGACAGACTGATATTCTGCAAAAGGTACAGGGAGTGGACTGCTGAAGACTGGGGTAAAGTCATTTTCTCTTATGATTCCCCTTTCCGATTGTTTGGGACATCTGAATAACAGCTTGTTTGGAGAAGACGATTTGAGCGCTACCACCAGTCTTGTCTCATGCCAACTGTAAAGTATCCTGAAACCATTCATTTGTGGCATTGCTTCTCAGCCAAGGGAGTCGGCTCTCTCAAAGTCTTACCTAAAAACACAGCCATGAATAAAGAATGGTACCAGAATGTCCTCCGAGAGCAATTTCTCCCAACCATCCAAGAGCAGTTTGGTGATGAACAATGCCTTTTCCAGCATGATGGAACATCTTGCCATAAAGCAAAGGTGATATCGAACTGGCTCAGGGAACAAAACTCAGAGATTTTGGGTCCATGGCCTGGAAACTTCCCTGATCTTAATCCCATTGAAAACTTCAATCAACAATCATCAAGAGACAGGTGGACAAACGAAACCTAGGAATTCTGACAAAGTGCAAGCATTGGTTGTGCAAGAATGGACTGCTATCAGTCAGGATTTGGTCCAGAAATTGATTGAGAGCATGCCAGGGAGAATTGCAGAGGTCCTGAAGAAGAGGGGTCAACACTGCAAATATTGACTTGCTGCATTAACTCATTCTGTCATTAAAAGCTTCTGTTACTCGTAATATGATTGCAATTGTATCTCTGTATGTGATGACAACATCTGACACACACACGTGAAAACCAGAGGGCAGCAGGTCATGTGAAAATATAATATTTGTATCATTCTCAATACTTTTGGCCATGACTGTACTCAGAGACAAAGAACCCTGCGATTTGAGATCCCTCCTGTCTTTACCTAGCTGTGTACAGAGCTACGAGGAAGTTCAGCTGTTAAAACGTTATCATTAACATAAGAGATCCATGATCCAAATGGACCTGTAGTAATTTGGACTTTTACCTTCTCCATGTGCAACCCACACCCCTAGAGCAGAACCCTCCATGCCTCTCAGCCAAATGGACGGGGACTTCTGGATCCCAACGCTGACGAACCGAGACTCAAACCTCCCAGAACGGTTGTGAGTCAGCACCACTTCAGAGTCTCAAAAAAATGAAAATAGGGGGAAAAGAAACAGACCATTATAATGTATTAGAATGTCCTAGTTAAAGTACAGGTTTACATCCAATTAAAATTCTAAAGCATCACTAGAAAATGTGTTTTTACAAACAACCCAACTGAGTTTGAACTGCTTGCCACCAAGAAAGAGCAAAACCTTCAGTTTGTTCCTTCAGCCTCACAATTATGCATCATTTTGTGTTTGTCTATGATGCATAAAATTAATATATATAAAAGTCTCTACATATATAGGCTTAAGGTACATGAAAACTTGCACCTTGTATCATTTAACGAACTTAAAACAATGGTTCAGAGTTAATGTGTTGCAGCTATAGGAGGTTTATTATTCTGTAAAGGTCAACGAGGTTTAATATGAATAATAAAAATACCTAACTTTTGCTCATTTATTTGAACCAAAATTTAATGCAACCTCATCAAGGTTTTTATTTGACATTTTGTCCTGTAAAGAAATTTAGATAGATTTGGAGACAGCTGTATTTGGACATCTATTGATCCAGTAATAAAAACTTAGGTGTTTATTGTTCGTATTTCTTTTTAATCTCACCTTTTCCTGCCTCTCCCTCTCCCACCCAGCCCAGCAGGGCGAGCAGCTGGCAGCCATTGCAAACTCCCAGACTCACAGTGTCTTCCCTCTGCTGGAAGTGATCAAATTCAGCTTTGGCCTTGGGGTTGAAGGCCACGGTTGCAGCCCAGCCTTAAGGAAAGAGAGAGAACGTTACACTTGGAGGAACCCTGCACCTCAACACCCTGAGTCATCAAGTGTTAGGCTGGTTTACCCTTAGCTGAGCCCAGGACGTCTGCGTAGCTAAATCCTCCGACAAACACAACCGCCTTGAAGGGCTGGAGGGTTAGGGAGCCGGAGCAGAGGTCCTGCATGGTCACATCCCAAACCTACACAACCAGGATTACAGGTTAAAACAGGAACTCAACATGTGTGCTGCTCTTATTCTGAAAATCTCGTTATTGACCTCAAAGCCTGCCATGTACAGAGAGACAGACATCTCTCGGTCTCCATTGCTGCCCTCCTCTCTGATCACAGCAACTCGTGGTTGACCTGCAGCTAGAGGTCGAAAAGAGAGCAAACGCAGCAAAATGTATTTAAAGCTCATTTTATCGTAAATATAGGGAAAGCCAGAAGGTATAGCAGAGAATCTTCATTCCCGTGATAGCGGAGGAGCAGGTCAGATGGTCTTATTCAAAATGATTTATAGCTAAATTTATACCTTTAAGTATTTATTTTTTTGTGCTGGCATATCAGAGTGAAGGAGGTGTGACACATTTCTTCATATATATATATATATATATATATATATAAAATCTTTTAAACAATTATTGTTCGGGTTTATCCTCCATATCAAAATGATGAAGTATATTCTGTTGGTCTGTCACCGAAGATCCACATAAAATTGATACATTTGTGATCAAAATGTGACAAAATATAAAAGAAACTCAAAGCATATAAACCAAAGGACTTTACAGTCAGTGATAATCCCTACAACTAGTGCCGGTTACACAGTCTTACTGAGCTGGTTCACGCTTGGTGTTTCAGACGGGTCAAAGGTCAGTTTAAAGTACGGCTGCGTCCTCTTAGAAAGCCCCTCCTCTTCCTGCTTCACACAGAGCTCATTGGCTTGGAGATGCTCCAGCTGGAAGCTCGTTTCCTCCCAAGCTGCCCTGAGGTCAGGCAGTGACTCATGAAGTACCTCCTGTCCGTCCACCTGGACTCTGACCTGGCAGACGACAGAAAAGAAGAATCGCCAAATGTAAAGAAAGAAAAAAAAAAAAAAACGATCTGTGCACAGTCTGCTCTAAAAATCATCTGTGTCACCTTAGCATCAGGACCAAAACCACAGGTTCTTCCGATGTGATGGCACTGCAGGCCTCCATCCCTGTATCTCTGAGTGACAGTCTCTAGATCGGTCTGACAGACCTCCAGAACCAGACCCAGCTCCTCGCTGAACAGCAGCTCCATCACTGCACAGAAAACAGGAAATGCTTAAGTTAAAAGTCTGAGCTTAGAGACAAAGATATAAAGGCCTCCGAGATTAACTCTGCTAACAAAACTCAATGAGAGCCTTAAAAACCTATTTCAACATTTAGACAATTTCTGCATAAAGTTATAGAAACACACGTGTAGATTTTTTGTTTCTTTGTGGCATAAATGTAAACACAGCAGTGAGGTAAAAGCAAGGATCCTTTTCTTGCATTACCGCCTGTGAAGAACTGTTGTGAAGGACATATTGTTAAATATGGGAGGATTTCTGGGGAGATTACAACAAAACAGAAAAGAAGAAGCTCAAATAAACATCATTTGATCCAAACCTCAAACAGAACAAATGACAAATTGATAAACTGTTCAATTTGTTTTTCTATAACCTGGAAACTTGTGCACTGGTTTTTAAGAAACCTGAGGAGTTAAAATGTGGAGAAGAGAGCCAAAGGTCGAAGCAGATGATGGATCTGAAGAAGCTGAAAGGTTTATGCATAGATCAGTAACACGCAGACCTCCGGATCCTTCTGAAGAGAGCTCAACATCGAGCCCACGGTTCCCAGCAAACGCCATCTCCAGCAGGCAGGAAATGAGGCCTCCATCGCTGATGTCATGTCCTGCACTAATCAGACCGTCTGAGAACAGAGAAAAAAAAAACTGCAACTTTATCTTAGACAACTGGGATACAATAAAACAAATGACTTTTAGGTGTCTTTATGATTACTAAGCAGATAACTCAAGGACAGCTATTGTCTATTGAAATACTTATTCTAACCAGCAGGGGGCAGCTTGGACACAGTAAGATTCTAGGAAATGAAGGAATACCTAACCAAATGAAATGAACCAAAACGTTTGAATGTTTTCATTTGGATAATTAATGGTTTGAAATGTTGGTTGTTAGAACACTGACCCTCCAAGAGCTTCTGAGTGGTGTTGAAACAGGCGATCAAGTATTCAGGATGGTCCAGGTCAGGAGAGCTGTCTCCCAGCTGGCTGTAGCACTGAGCCAGGGCAGAGCCGCCGAGACGGTGGTGACCTGGACTGATAGGAACCCACAACAGCACTCCTGGAGGGAGGAAAATAGAGAAACAGCACGACAAAGTGCAACGTCACGCCTACTTAACTATAAGGGTTATAGATACGCCCTCTTATTACCATCAGCATATCTAACCTTTCTCATCTGGATCCTGGAGATCTGGCGTCACTGTGGCAGTGATGTCAGGGCAAACAGCATATGCAGAAATAACCAGAGCACCTAAAAGAGATGAAATCCCATTCAATTTACTTGTATACATATATGCACACATACAGACGAAAACATGCATGTAGCAGAAAAAGGGGTGTAATTCAGTTTATTAAGGCACTTTATAGAGACAATTCAGTCAGATCCTTCAGTCAGATTGATTCAAAGTTTCCTAACTACAGAAAACCATCTGATCGTATCAAGTCATTGATTTTGCAGAATACGCTCCTCCTGGATAACTTCACTGACACTGCATCGCTGATTCTGCAGGAGGAAAAACTCCCCTTTAACAGGCAGGAAGAAACAGAACCAGACTGACTGTCAGCGGCCTTCTGCTGAGGATATTTAATCTCCTTTGGTGACGCGATTAAAACCTGTTGGAAACTTTTCTGTGTTGCCTTTCTTTTACCCATGTCGCCAGTATGAGGGTGAGGTAAATTTGAATATAAACAATTAGGCTGGATATGTAATAGACTGTTTGTACGCTGGGTTTGGCTGGTAAATGTGTGGCACCATAAATCAGATCCGGACCTTCTAGCAGAGAAGGCCCAGAGTGAATACCTGGAGCTTTGACCGTCTCCGTCCCCACTCTTGCTGCCATGCTCAGAGAGTCCTTGCCGCCGTCGATGGCCACGCCCAGCTGACTCATGACCTCACACATAGCTTTGCAGGCCTCCCACAGGCAGGCCCCCTCACCCGGTAGCTTGGCAGCCCACATCCAGTTCCCACTGCACTTCACATCCTGAAATCAACAAGAAACTTTAAATACCAGGAAATGCTCTAAAAGTTTTCTTTTGAGGTTGGAATGTAGCGTTTATTATATCTTGATGATATGTTTCTGTTATTTCTGTAAGGAAAGTTGACCTTCAGAGCCGTGACTCTGGCAAACACCAGGTTGGTCAGAGCCTCTCCTACAGCCATCCTGGCTCCCGCTGCAGGACAAACCAGACCTTTCACTGGCTGCTCCCCGATGGCCGTGGCCGCTCCCTCCAGGCCGAATGGTGAAAGAGCGACGACGGCCACGTCAGCCAGTGGAGTGTGAAGAGGGCCGACGCACTGTTGCTGGGCAACCAGCCCAGTCACAGAGCGATCCACCTGAAGATGGAGGGAGCGGAGTCACAAAATGTCACCCAGAAAACAAAATAACTGAGTTGAAGGATGCAGGACAACACCTTGTTGGTCAGGTAGCGTTTGGAGGCTACAGCAGGCAGACGAAGAACCCGCTGCAGAGCATCTCTGACTGTCAGCTTAGCAGGAAGAGTCAGGGGCTTATGGGTATGAGCCAGTCGCTCCATCTGAAACTCTTTTTGTGGCATCTTGCCCAGAACCCACTCCAGCTGCAGGTCGACAGGATGCCGGATCCCATCTGCCTGCTGGCCACTGCCTCCCTCATCATCCACCAGCACAATCTGGGTAAGAAAACATGATGATCAACGCTCTCATTTTGAATCTGAAATGGACAAAGATTTATAAAACGTACCTTTCCATCCCCTGTGATTTGTCCCACAAAGTCAACGGGACACTTTTCCCGCTGACAAACCCTCTCCAGGTAAGACTTGTCAGATGGACGCAGCAGAAGAGCGTTGCTCTCCTGATACTCTGCCCCCCACAGCTCCAAAACACTCAGTGTGGGGTCGCCTTTCTGCACACAGACACATTAAAAAAAAAAAAAAAGAGGGAAGAGAAAGAATCAAATCATGAAACTAATTAAGACCAATTCAGATTTAAGATATATGATATAGGAAGATATCAGAACACGGTTAAAAAAAAAAAAATTCAGGCCTTCCTTCATAATCCAATATATAAAAAAACAGCTTAAAAAGTCTGTAGTAACCATGTTCTGTATCTCGAAGCCCAGAGAAGCTCTGAATGCTCAGATGATGCAATAAAACTAGAACTAAATGCAGCAGTCGGGACACTGAGTACAGGGCGAATAAATGTAATGTTTAACTGCTATGGTTATATACAGCCCCGGTAATTGATCTAATGTGTGCAACTGCTAATATACACACATATGTAAATATATCCTGGGCCTTCCTGTTATCTTCTTGTTCTCCTCCTCAGCCTAGAAAAGCTGCAGATAAACAAATATTTAACTTTTTTAAAAGTTTCTTAAACCACCAGGCTTTTCAAACATCCCACTGATATCTAAAATGACTGTTGCTATGACAGCCCAGCAGAGCTTTGGCAATGAGTAATCACTGATCAGAGCTGTGGCTGATTTTCTAGCCACAAACTGGATAATTTCTGGTGCATTTCTAATTGAAGATAAATGTATTTATGTGCAAATCTGAGTGAAAAGATTTAGTTTTTTGTTTTTTTTCTGTGTTGATTACCTTAAACCTGCTGCAGTAGATCACCGCCCCCGCTGGCTCGCTAAGCTCCTTCAGCACATTACCTGAAGATGAAAACCTGTCAGCCTCCTGACTCTGATTCCTACGTTTAACCAACATGCTATGCATCAAAGTCTAGAGTCCGGCACCGTTTCCTCCTGCTCCCTGGTCGTGAATGCTGCAGATCGGGTTCCCGTTGCTTCGTTCCAGACATGCCCTCAGAGCGCGGTTCATCTTCTGCTCCATCTCAGCATCTCCTCTCTGAACTGCTCCCAGATCCCTCTCACTGCAATTGTCTCCTTGCACCTACAAGAAGTATGTGTCCTTGTAACAAATGCTAAAAAATGTCATTAGCACCCTGTAAGGAGGTTTTCAGGAGTTCACACCTGAACAGAAGAGGCTGCTCCTCCTCCCACACCAATCCGATACACCGGCCCGCCGATCTTTACCACCTCCATCCCTGATTGCAAACAGCCGGAGAGGAGGACAGAGAGTCATCGATCAATGTGTAAATATAGCTGCACAATTGATTACTTCAACATGCAGTTACACATTACCAGCTTCTGCCTCTTCTTTCTTCACATAGCAGTCTTCGATCGACCCAAGGCCGCCGCTGAACATGATGGGTTTAATCCACTCCCGTCGCTCGCCGCTAGCCAACCGCATCCCAAAGGAACGAGCAAAGCCTAGAGGATGATGACTGTATAATTACTGTGATCTATATCTAAATATTCCAGCTTTCTTAGTGCAGATATCCAATCATTCAACATAGAAACTAAAACCAAGTAATTCTTATTACAGTGAATGTCTAAGTTTCCTGCCTTCATGCTACAGCGTAAAGAGCCTCGGTTTACTGATCACCTGGGTTAATAAGAATTCACTGTAACTAGAAAACATTTTAAACCTTGAATTTTCTCACCTGAGAGGACAGGTTCCCCAAACTTGTTGCCGTAGTCTGAAGCTCCATCGCTGGCCTCGATGGCAACCTGCAGTGGGGGGGCAAAGCTGGACGGATACTCCCAGCCCTCTCCTTCCTGCTCCCAGGGGAGACTGTACCCTGCAGGGGAGGACAGAGAGTAAGGTCATTTCTGATTGATTTGATGACCAACCGTCAATATTTACACCTTTTTAATGTTTCTATAGATGCTCTATTATGCACAACTGCAGCACTGTCATTAATGATTTGCAGCTTAACAGATCTACTCCAGATTTCAGAATGCAGGTCCTCGGAGAATTTGGAGAGAAACTCAAAAATGAGACTAAAATGATTATTTTAACGTTTCTTAGTTCTTTAAAGTTGCCTTTAAATGGACTTTTAAATAAACCAGAATGAATAAAAGCATCTTAGTCCATAAGAGGAGTAGTTTTTTCATGGGTTAGATGGAGGCCTTCTTAGCAAAGTAAAGCCTCTCTAGTCAAAGCATGAAAGTACTTCGGTTCTTAAAGGAAAATGTCAGTTTATACTTCAATCCAATTCTTGTATTTTCCTGTATTAAACCTTTTGTTTACCAGAGTTTCCTCAGTGGCCAGAAGGAGAAGCTATCATCAGACCTGCTCTGAGCAACTGATGAATCCACTAAAACTGTTCATTTCCACCATAATCTTGACTACATTATTCCCACATTTGGTACAGTTTTGGAAGACTGTTAAATTACATTTCACCAGCAAACCAAAATGCTGTAATTCTATAAAACTTAAAATGTGGGATGATCATAAAAAATGCTGTTTGCTTGATGAATTTAACAGCAGAATCTACTGGAACAGGCTTACAGAACTGAGCCAGCAGGCTTTAGAAATGATTTACAGACCTTGTTCACCATGTCAGGCTCTCCGTGGCCTTTGTATCCCAGGAAAATAAGGCATCATTCAAACATTTATTGATTCTAACAATTCAATCCAAATAGTTTAACTCATTTTCTCTCTTACACACAGAGTCATATATTTAAACTTATTCTAAGAGATTTCAAGTTTATTGTTAGCAGCTAAATCCATTACTTCAAATTGAATAGATAAGACCAAGAGAAAAGGTGTTTTCTCTTGATGTGTAAATCTTGGCCTCATATGCAGTGTATGGACTCAGCTCTCAGTAGTTCCTCCATCAGATTAGTGGAGTGGAACAGATCAGGTTGTGGCTTTAACAGCAGCTTTCAGCTGATCCACACCGTTGGTTTGTCTGTCTCTAATCTGGATTATAACACTTTAAATATGTTTAGATGCAACAACCCTACAGTCCTTTTCGTCCAGGAACCATGTTTTCTGGTGTCTCTGCTTAAAGTGGCTTAATGCATCAAACCCATCAGTGTCTGGGATAGATTCGAGAAGCTCTGATAGGGCTGCTGTGAGTCGCTTTTCAAACTCAATTCATCAAACACACATTTTCCATCCAGCGAGAGGTGTGTGGAAAAAAAAAAAAAAATCAACGATTGGAGAAATAGGTTGTTCATTTTTGTCCTTTTTGTACATTGTCAGTAAATAAAAGTACTTTATCCTTAATGTTCTCACTTATAGTGGTTAATATGCTGCCATTATGTTGTAATGACTACTTTGAGATGTCTACGCAGTAGTTTCACTTTGTTTTATGATGCCAGTGAATGTAACTGCATTTTCTTTCTTTCAGTGAAAAATTGCAAAAAAACACAAAGTAAATAATAATAGGATGTTTTCAAACAAATCGTGTTTTTTACTGAATTTTTCCTCTGAATGATCAATATCTTCTGATGAACATATACAGCACTTGTTTTTTTTTTAACTCTACATTTAATATTGCTATTAGCTGGGTAGAATATTGCAATAAATCGTGAGAATATTATATCGTGACCCAAGTATCACCAATACTCACTCCTACATCCAGCAGTCTTAAAGGTTTTGAAGCTCACCTTTTCAAACTGAACTGCTGACAGAATCTTTTTGGTGATATTATAATATACTGAGATGAACATAAACTTTAGGAAAGATTTGTTTTAGGTTTAAACAATTTGCTTGAAAAACAAACAAAATGGTTTTAAGGACATATAAATAATAAATATTCGTAATTCCTCCAATCGTTTCAATTCTGTAACAACAACAACAAAAAAAAACTTTAAGTTACTTTTTCCTATCCAATTATTAATCTATTTATCGAAAAAAATAATCAACAGATTGTTAGCTGCAGCCCTAAAACATTCTGCCACCTTTGATATGGTAGCTAATTCTAACAGTAGGAGACCTGGGATATGCAGGTTTCCAAAGCAATATCCTGCAGTTCCAGCGATGACGTGTCCTCCACGTCCAGCACTCTGGACGTCTCTGATGCGACCTCCAGTGCCTGTGGTGGCGCCGCTGAACGGTGCAACACCTGCAGAGTCCCATCAGAGTTCAGAAATCACCATATCTGCTTAAAAAAAAAAAAGCATCTTGTGATGAGGGGAAATGCGAATGCGTCTGCGTGCTGACCGGTTGGAAAGTTGTGCGTCTCAGCAGTGAAGATAACGTGTCGCAGGGAGCTGCGCGTCTCATAGGGGCTCGCTTCAGAGGGGTCTGCAGGGTAGAAGCAAAGCAGCTCCTTTCCTCTGATGCCGCTGAACACATAAAAACCAACACATTTAAGAGTGAGTGCAGCCAGGATCCTTCCAACAGCAAGCTGCAGACGCGCTGCCTCCAACACCTGCTGTTGTCGCAGAACTTGATGACGTTGTTCTGGTTGCTGTGCTGCTGGGTTCCCATAATGAGGCTGAAGAGGGTCTCCTTCTGCTCCTGGCCGTCAATCACCATCCGCCCCCGGAAGAACCAGTGACGGCTGTGCTCGCTGGGACACGGAGAATACGATACAGAGAAACTGAATAGTAGAAGAAAAACGAAGACATTAAAAACTGATTTCCCCACCTGTTGGACTGAGCCAGGTCAAAACACTCCACGCTGGTGGGGTTCCTCTTAATGCGCTGGAACATCGAGGTATAGTAGTCCAGATCCCAGGAGTCAAAGGCCAGACCTGCAGCAAGCAGGCAGACGACGGCATTAAAAAAACTAAAGCAATGCAGAGATTCACACACTGAAGCTGCCTTTTTCTTTTTTAAAGTTTAACAGCACAAACACACCAAACATCTAAACCGCTGCAAGAGAGGACAAACCAAACACATCTTAATTAGTCCGGCTCTGGAGGAAGATGATTCAATAAAAATCTTATAAAGAGCTTGGAGCTTTCAGAGACTTTATGTCAACTGATTGTCTGGAAAAGCCTAAAAGCTGCACTAAACAAATTTAAAAACGAGCGCTTACTCAACCTCATCCAATATTTGCTTTTTGTTTTAATATAGTTTTCTTTATTAGTCATGAACCTCAATAAAATACATCGGAGTTTGTGGTTATATTGCCACAAAGTAGGGAAAACTTAAATAGAAGTGGATAATGTCGCTAAATGTTTTTCTTTTTAAACCCCCAACGACACACAACCTCCGGGTCACAAGAACATACAGGACGGTTGGTGCGTTTAATGAGGTGGATCTGCTTGTTGGATCGTTATATTAGTGAAGCGCACAGACACCAAACACGTGCACATCAAGTCTGGTAATCAGCAGCGTCCTCGTCGTCTTGTGACTCAGAGAAGCTAAGTGGTAATGTCATGCATCATGTGACATTATGGCCTCCTTCAGCACACAGAGTACTTACAGACAGCTGCAAGGCTGAAAGGGAAGCGTGAAGAAAGAGATGAGAGAGAGAGATGTCACGCTTTTTCCACTAAAAGAGGGGAGGCTCAAGGAGTTGAAGTAAAAGCAAAGAAGGAGAAGCCCCCAGAGCGGCTGAAACCTCACCCAGCTCATGGTTTGCCGTCTCCAGGGCAATGCGGCCCTTCCCCAGGATGTCCACCTCAAACACCGGCTGTGGCCTGGTTTCCACAGCAAAGGAGGTGATGGGATGTTGGTAGATGCACTCTGTCATGCTGTCATGGAGACAGTCGATCAGCTTCTTTAGGTCTCCACTGAGCTCGCTCAGACTCTGTCCGTTCTTGGTCTGACAGAGAGACAGACGAGTCATTTCGGAATCAAGGGGAATGAATCTTGATTTGTGACCTTCCTGTGTGTTTTTTTTTTTTACTTTAATTAGAAACCGACGAGACTGCTCAACTCGGGTGACGTTGGAGAGGCCGGCGCTCTGGCAGATGGACACAGCGTTGGTGGACCAGGCGGTGGAGAAATTCAACCTATAAACACACCAATATAAGGAATTAAATTATGAATTATTTATGTTACTTAATTATGAAAAGATTTTTTTGGTTTCAGACAGGTTGTTCACCAGTGAGGGTGATCAACAGCCGATTCCTACCAAGTAAAAGAGTCCACTTCATGCAGCTTTACACATTTATACACAGATGAATGTGCATCCTATAACAGTTTCCTCATCTATCCATCTGACCGATTCCACTTCATCAATAGCAGCTTTTCTAATACAAGTCAAAACAAAAGCAAGAGTTGCTTCGATTCATAAATGAGAATAATTTCTTTTTCTGTTGCGTGTTTTAATCCTGCTTTGAAAAAACTAGAATCAGTGAAAAAACTGAATCAGACCTAGGAGACAACCAGGAAGTAAAATAATTATCTTTATATAATTTAATACCTGCATGTTTCACTTCCTCTAAAAATAAAATAAATAATGATTCATTGATCCAGATTTAGGTCCAAAAGGTCGGGGATGTCTCACCTCAGTGGCCTTTTATATGAACACTCATCACATGCTCTGGATAAATATTCATATTGATCCCATTAACCTCCCAGCTCATGAAGAAATTCATTTCCTGATGCCCGTCATTATAAAACGATGCCCGTTATCAAACTGTCGACACGTCTAACACGAGATCCCAGATACGCTTTTATTATTAGAAACCCTCTTAGTGATGTGTAAAAAGCCTCAAGATGATTTTTTTTTTTTTTTTGCTTGTAGCAGCAAAGTCTAACAATGGAGAGGAATTAAAAAGTTTAGAAAAATCAAACCTCAAAGCAGATTTAACAGCTGGGGGGAATAAGGCCACACACATGAAGAAAGGATACTTTTCTTGAGGTGGATTTGGCATTTCTCCCAAACTGATTGTTTGGTATAATCTTTATTTCAATTTGATTCAATTTAAAAATACTTTATTAATCCAATTTCATATTTTACATCAGTGATATAAAGACTCCACTTTGCTTTTACTGAAACTGTGAGACTAAGGTTCAGGTTTTAGTCCCAAGCGTGGAGAAAAAAAAAAAAAAGGGATGAAAGTTCATCTTATGTTCAGTGCTGAGTACAGTGGAGGATCTGTGATGCTGTGGGTTGGTATCTTTTCAATGGAGATCCTCATTTGTCATAAAAACTGAAACGGGTTCTCTATTGGGTCAATCTGGAGAATAACAGTCCAGAACATTTGTTCAAATAAACACAAAAATGGTTCAGAAACATTTTTTTCATGCCAACCTCAGTCTACAAACCGAAGTCCTTAAAGAAAACCTGTGCTGGTTAATGCAGAAGATAGAAGCCAATCTAAACAGAGCGCCTCTCTGTTTCATTCAATGGTGTGATATGTTACAGAAAAGGATCAAGTGTTTTCCTATTAACTAAAAGCTGTAAGCATTGTCATCAGCGATTTTGTTCTCACACTAAATATCAAGTTAAATGTTGGATATTTCTGTAAATAAGATTATATCACTGGATTGAATTGTCTTTACTAACCAACACATGGGCTTCAGATACCGCAATGCATTAATGAGTCAGACAAAAATGTTGCCCCTTTTACTCCGCCCCCCCCCTCTAGGCAGTACAACTATAAAGCAGCACCTTGGTCCGATCTCTACTAGTTTGTCCCCGCTTCCCTGTGAGAGCTTTGGTTGGTCAGAGAGTGGCTCTGTCTGCAGGGGAGGACGAAACAACCACAGGAGAACCTCCTTCTGCTCTGCATCCAGACCTTCACAACCTGCAGCAGAGATCAGAGCAAAGATGAAACCTGCCGTTTTTAGAGAGTCCACAGCGAATACATCGGCGTGATCTGACCTGTCAGTTCTACGTTAAAGCAAAGCTCAGTTGTGATCAACAGATGGGGGAAGAGCTTTGCTGCTCTCTGCAAGGCTCGTCCATGAAGAGCTTCGCTGCTGTAGAACCGGACAACAGCCATGACTGAAAAAGAAAGAAATACAGTTAACAGGTCTGATTTCTACAAAAGCAAAATTAGAATTTCTGGACACTTCAGTCACTAAAATGTACTTTATTTGTTTGTATTCCCTCTTAGCTTCCCATCTTAGGTAAACTTGGATTCTCTTCTATACTTATTAAAAGATTTATAGTTCATTTTTCAGCTAATTTATTCATAAAAATCAAAAATGGAACGTCAGTCCCTTGATTAGCATCAAAGCATCGCCAAGTTAGTCTAAAATGCTGATATAAGTGCAGCCATTATGAATCTTACCTCCAATCATGCAAATTGTAATGACTTTGTTTCACTGATCATCTAAAATGTAAATTTTTTAATTATAACAAAATTATCAATATTCCCTTGGCCCTAAAGTTCTCTCATAGGAATCTATTTTTGCTGATGAGGCAAAAAGGTTGGTTATCACTGATCTAAGAAGACCTTAAGACCCTGAATGGAGTGAAATCATTCTTTATGATTCCTAAAGTTCGAAATTTATCTGTGTTTTTTATTCCACTAGATTAAAAAAAAAGAAAAAAACAAAAGTTGGGGTAAGAAAAAACAAAGATATAGAATGAACCACCAAAAACAACAATGATTATGAAAAAACTCCAATTTGTATTTTTTTCCCCCAACTCATGAGATACTAAATAAATGTAAAAACTGAAACATATTTTGATTTTTTTTTCCACAGTCAAAACAACCTGATTCAATCTGGAAACCATATTTGGTGAATTATTTTCAAATTAAATATGGGGTATAAACATAAAGTACTTTGGAAATATCTAGAAGGGATTTATTTAAACTACTTATCAGTTAAAGGACAAAGATCTATAATACTGACCAGTGATTGGAGAGTTCGGTCTAATCAGTTCAGGACAATTGATGATGAGAAACACTTTGGATTTTACAGATAATAGAGTCCATTGATAATAAACCTCCTTAATCTAGAGAGATGACTCAGGTCGGAGCTGCACTTTGTTGCCTTTCAGATGCTTTGATTGAACTGTCTCAAATCCATTATTTACCAAGAAAGCAAAAATAAACACCCAGAGATAAAATACACACTATGATCCGTAAAAAGAACAATGATTGTGATGGTGAACACAGTGAATTCTGATGACATCAGTGAGTAAAGATAAAAAAATACAAACAGAAAAGAGAGCCATGAGTCTTAAATAAGGGGGGAAAGTGAAGCTAAAAGCTTTTCAATTCAGTTCAGTTAATTCATATACCGCCAATTAACAAGGCACTTAAAGACAATTCAATCAAATCATACAGTCAGATTTGTTAAAAGTTTCCTGATTAGATCGACTCATTGATTGGACAGCAATCTCTCACATCAAGCATGACCTAAAGAAGTTGATCGACTGTAATTTACTTTTCTTAAGCAATTCTAAGTGCTTATATTTGGTAGAGAACTAAAAAAAAAGATTGTCTGCCTCTGTCATGTGCATCATCATGTGTATTAGGTTTCCTTTTACTCCAAATTAAACTTGATCCTTTCTTCTCTCATTTAGGCTCTAAACCAACTGACAGTGACAGTCGGGATGTTTCTGACTAACCATGCAGGAAACTGCAGCCCCGAGATCAAAACATACTGATATTCTTATTACAGAAACTGTGAGTTTTAACAATTTAAATCAGCATAAAAGTGACTTAAAGATGGATCAAGAAAAACACGCCTAACCTATCAAAGACGGGGGGTTGGAGTGTGAAAGCTACATGTGTCAGAGCTAGGAGGAAGCTAACTTACGTGCAGCAGCCTCGCTAATTTAGGACGAAAAGCAGAGATCAATGCTGGAAAGCAGGACGAGACCCGTTGTTGTGAAGGAAGGGCTGGAAGTGGTCTGCAGACTGGCAGGAGCTCAACACACATGTGCGCCGCTCTGACAGTACGCATGCGCAGCTGGTTGGGAAAGAAGATCCTGGGATGTCGGACAGTTTGGGAATACCTTGAATGCATCATGTTACTACATCAATTGATTTTGAATATTTCAATCAAAACTTATTTGAATTACTTTACTTTTTCACACCATACATAGAATCCTCAGTTTTTTTAAACTTTTAATTAAATTAAAATTAAAGAATTGCCTCAAATTTTCACAAGGTCTCAAAATTCCAAGTTTTTTACCCTTTAAAACTCATCATGGTTATCTTTTTTTTCCATTTTTTCTGCCATTTTGTACTAAAACATCATCTATCATGGAGAAAACTACCCTCCGACGTAACAAACCTACCTCTAGAGACATGCAGAATGCATAGACAGTTTTGAGTTGGTGTATTCCTTGTTTTTTCCACTCCATTTGCATCATCTTTTAATCAAATTCCTACTTTAAAACTGTTAGACTGCATTCTATAGGATTCTAGCATATTTGAGACAAATCTGAAAGCGCACTATTAAACCTATCGGAATGGTTAATGAAGAGCAACAGTAGATACCGTTTTCAAGTGTTATAAGAACATGTCTTCTGAAAAAGTTTGAGACAGATTTGTAAAACTCGAACTACAAACAGGCCTTCAGTTAAAATGAATCCATTGCAAACCATATAAATTTGTAGAAAATCATTCAATAAAGCATAAAAAATCAGGAGTATTACTGGTTGGTAACGGTAAAGGTTCTGAAAACAGCCATTACCTTCGTAACCATTTGATTCAGCTTCATAAAGCAAGTAAGTATTTTGTGAAATCCAAGCATAAAAATCAATTCATAATAAACTTTACTGTGCTTCCACTATCAAACTTTGTTACTGAAAAGAAATGCTCCAATGGAAGCTTAACAAGATCTGTCTACTTAACTGAGCCGGATGCAGAATAAATAGATCCTTAACAGAAGTGTAAAAATAAAAAACACCCACAAGCACAAGACATCAATAGCTGCAGTCTCAGATATATTTAATAAATTAAAGCCAAGGTACAAAAAGACCACTGTACATCTCATTCCTTCCACCCCTCACCGCCTACAACTCTAAACTGTGAACAACAGTGCTCCTTCTCTCACTTTGGACTAAGAGGAAAACACAAACCAGGGATCAATGAACAGCAAAACATTTGTAGTCCATTAGGACTAAAGAGAAGCGACTTGCATCAAAAGTGATTCCTGCCTTGCATCTCCGTCTTCATCCATTGTTGCAGCTCAAACTTCAGCTCATAAATTAGTCCCAACAACCCCCTCCCCTGCCCCGAAACACATACATGCTACATGTCTGCAGGCACCTCGGATAAGACAGAAGGATTATACTGAGAGAAAAGTTTTATCACAAGGTACGTTTTTGGATGTGGAGTGTAATTTACAGCTGTAGCATCACAGGCGTATAAAGGATGAGCACAGAATGTCGGCGTGGAGAAACTCTCTCTGTCACGTTTATGGGGCTCGGTCCTCCGATCCTTCTCGATCCTTTCCAAGGCAGTGACCCAGAGGATTCTGGGTAGCTTGATCACAAGCATTTGTTAATAGCAGTGCTTGGTGAGAATAACGTGGATGGATGAGTCTGGTTTGACAACGAGGTGACGTGGATAAAGGATTGCTGCCGAGGAGCAGCAGAGTCCATGACATGCTGGATGGTTTAGCTCAGTCTTTCTGAGGAGGGTGCCTGAGTGAGCATGGGGTGAAGAATAAAATGAGCTCTGTCACAAAACAGATAAATGAAAAATGATGCATTTGTACCATAGGTCCAATATAAGTG